>JANIJH010000004.1:56115216-56136619 GCA_024520975.1 Erythroxylum areolatum | reverse complement strand
ACTTAGCCTTTCCCATTTTGCCCCTCTTTTGTCTTTTATGTCTCTAACCCTTTAATCCACTTAACACCACATTAATTCTAACATTTCAATCCAATTTCAATTTCTAATCTTTCCCTCAATTTTCTAATTAATGAACCAATTCTAAAAATAAATAATTAAACAAACAAACAAAACAAAAACAAATAACTAGACAATTAATAAGAATTTGGAAAAATCAGGATCCAACAATTCTCCTCCCTAAAAGAATTTCGTCCTCGAAATTCTTACCTGAGTCATTGAAGAGGTGGGGATACTTCTCCCTCATTGCTTCCAAAGGCTCCCATGTTGCCTCCTTTTTTGCATGATTCTTCCATAAGACTTTAACCAGCTTTACAACCTTGTTTCTCAAAACCTTTTCCTTCGAATCTAAGATCTCCATCGGTTGTTCCTCATATGTCAAATCTTCCCTTAATTGGACTTCTGAAGGTTGAACTATATGCGAAGGATCTGATCCGTACTTCTTCAACATCGATACATTTAAGACATTGTGAATCTTAGACAATTCCGCTGGCAAGGCTAACTTGTAGGCTAAAGGCCCAATCCTCTCAATGATCTTATAAGGGCCTATGTATCTCGGACTAAGCTTGCCCTTCTTACCAAATCTCAAAACTCCTTTCCATGGAGAAGCTTTAAGAAACACTTTGTCTCCAACTTCAAATTCCATCTCTTTTCTGTGTGCATCCGTGTAGCTCTTCATTCTATCTTGAACTGATTTAAGTATCTGTTTTATCAATTTAATCTTGTCAACTGTAACCTATACCAACTCAGGTCCTACAAGTCTCCTTTCTCCTTCTTCAACCCAACAAATAGGAATTATGCACCTCCTATCATACAAAGCTTCATAAGGTGTCATCTTAATTCCCGAGTGATAGGAATTATTATAAGCAAATTCTATTAAAGGCAAATGATCATCCCATAAGCCTTTGAAATCCATAACACAAGCTCTCAACATTGCCTCCAGAGTCCGGATTGTTCTCTTCGATTGTCCATCAGTCTGTGGATAGAAAACTGTACTGAAATGCAACTTAGTTCCCAAAGCCTCCTGTAAGCTTTCCCAAAATCTGGAAGTGAACCTAAGATCTCTATCCGAGACTATCGAATTCAGAATCCCATGAAGTCTGGTTATCTCATCTATGTATTTCTTGGCCAAAGTATTTAAAGAATCTGTCTGTCTAATTGGCAAGAAATGTGCTGACTTAGTCAGCCTATCAACAATCACCCATATTGCGTCATGCTTTTTGCTAGTTCTCGGCAACCCCATCAAGAAATCTATCGTAATCATCTCTCATTTCCATTCTGGAATCGACAAAGTTTTAAGCTTACCTAAAAGTGCTTAGTGCTCAGCCTTGACTTGCTGGCATACTAAGCATCTTTTAGCATATTCTACAATTTCTTTCTTCATTCCTTTCCACCAGAAATGCTCCTTTAAATCTCTATACATTCTTGTGCTTCTTGAGTGCATTGCATAAGGCGCATTATGTGCCTCATCAAGAATCTCATCTTTTAGCTCTTGCATGTCTGGAATACATAATATGTTACCTACCACCATCAATCCATCATCTCTTATCTTTGTTTCAGAAGGTTTACCACTTTTAATCTGTTCTCTGAGCCTGCTCAAATACTCATCTTGCTTCTGCAACTCCTTAATCTTCTCATTCAACACTGGCCTCACTCTAAAGTTAGCCAATATACGACCAGATTCAACTTGCTTCAGTGTCACTCTAAGTTTAGCTAATTCCTTCAACAGAGGAAGATACGCTATCTCCACATGTGCCATAGTCGATTTCCTACTCAGTGCATCCGCTACTACATTAGCTTTCCCTGGGTGGTAGTCTATCATCAAGTCATAATCTTTTAGTAGCTCTAACCATCTTCTCTATCTCAAATTCAACTCTTTCTGGCTCATCAAATACTTAAGGCTCTTGTCGTCTGTAAACACCCTAGTGGTGACTCCATAAAGATAGTGCCTCCATATTTTCATTGCAAAGATTATAGCAGCTAACTCCAAGTCATGCGTCGGATAATTCATCTCATAAGGTTTTAATTGCCTGGAAGCATAAGCAATCACTTTATCTCCTTGCATCAATACACAGCCCAATCCTTTCCTCGATGCATCATTATACACTATGTATCTATCATTACTCACAGGTAAAGTCAAAATCGGTGCACCCGTAAACTTGTACTTAAGCTCCTCAAAACTTTTCATCTGTCCACATAAACTTCTGATTCTTCCTTGTCAGTTTGAAAAGTGGAGCCGCTATCATAGAAAAGACCTCCACAAATCTTTTGTAATATCCAGCCAAACCCAAGAAACTCCTCACCTCAGCTACATTCTTAGGTGCTTCCCATTTCACAACCGCCTTTATTTTTCTCGGATCCACATACACTCCTTTTTCTGAAACT
This sequence comes from Erythroxylum areolatum, assembly GCA_024520975.1. Taxonomy (NCBI): domain Eukaryota; kingdom Viridiplantae; phylum Streptophyta; class Magnoliopsida; order Malpighiales; family Erythroxylaceae; genus Erythroxylum; species Erythroxylum areolatum. The sequence continues at coordinate 56,134,177 of JANIJH010000004.1, read as the reverse complement.
ACATGTCCAAAGAACACCACTTCCCTTAGCCAAAATTCACGTTTATCAAATTTGGCATACAACTCGTTCTTCCTCAATGTCTCCAAAGCAACCCTCACGAGTTCCTCATGCTCCTTGCCACTCTTAGAATAAACCAATATATCATCAATAAAGACAATGATAAATTGGTCTAAGAAGGACTTACGATTCATCAAGTCCATGAAAGCTGCAGGTGCATTCGTCAATCCAAAAGGCATGACCAAGAACTCAAAGTGGCCATACCGTGTTCTAAAAGCAGTCTTCGGTACATCAGACTCCTTTATCCTCAACTGGTGGTAGCCTAATCTCAAATCTATCTTAGAAAAGACTCTTGTCCCTTGCAATTGATCAAACAAATTATCGATGCGTGGGAGCGGATATCTGTTCTTAATGGTGACTTGATTGAGCTTTCGGTAGTCCACACACATCCTCAACGATCCATCTTTCTTCTTTACAAAAAGGACTGGAGCTCCCCAAGGTGAAGAGCTCGGCCTAATATACCCTTTCTTAAGCAAATCTTCTAACTGCCCCTTAAGCCCCTTCAATTCTGCCGGAACCATTCTATAAGACGGAATCGATATTGGCATTGTACCTGGAAGAAGCTCAATGGAAAATTCAACTTCTCTAGGTGGCGGTAGTCCTGGTAATTCCTCGGGAAAGACATCTAGGAATTCCACGACTACAGGTATTTCTTCTAACTTTCCTCTATCTGCCTTCGTGTCTACCACATAGGCCAAATATGCTTCACACCCCTTCCTTATTATTCTCTCTACCATTAAAGTTGAAACAATCCTAGGTGGACTGACTTTCCTATCCCCCATAAACACTACTGTTCTACCTCCATCCAATTTGAACTCCACTGTCTTCTGTTTGCAATCTAAATTGGCATTGTACTTTTCTAATGTGTCCATACCCAAAATCACATCTAATCCTCTCATCTTCAAAGGCATTAGATCCACTGCTAATTGTTCCCCTCCAATAAGTATCTCACAGTCTCTATATACTTGACTAATAATAATACATTGGCTGATTAGAGTACTCACCATCAAAGGAGTATCCGCTCAATTCTCTACCCTGCACAGTTCTACTCAATGACACAAATGAATGAGTAGAACCTGGATCAATCAAGACAATAACATCAGCATCAAATAATTTAACCGTACCAGTCACAACTTCTGGAGCGGTCTCTGCATCCTCCCTCGTCATAGCAAACACTCTAGCTAGTGCTTGTCCCCTCGGTCTCCCTGGAGGGTTCACTTTCCTGGCCGCATCGGAACTTCTACTGCCCACTTCTGTTACTGTCCTGTGTCCCACTATCTCAGCCCTCTTTGAAGCTTGCATCTGACTTCCCTCATGTCTTGGATTCTGAGGGCACTCTCTTGCCATGTGCCCCTTCTCCCCACAATTAAAGCATGCTCCAGTCAGTTGGTAACATTCCCCTCTATGAAATCTTCCACAGTGTTCACATTTGGGAATTGGTGGCTTATCCCCGTCTCCCCTCCTGTTGTATCCAGCCGTTGAAGCTTGATGTGAGATAGTTTTCATCTGTCTAAGCCTACTTGCTCCACTGCTCTTCTCCTCAGACTGTGCAAGAAAAGTCCTGGCACTCCTCTTTGACATAGGAGCACTGCCTCCCCTGTTAGACTGTTCTCTGCCTTTCCTCTTTTTGATGACAGCTGTTGAAAGTTTTAGTGCTGCTTCAACCAGCTGTTGAAAGTCACAAAAGTCCTGCACCACCACTTTTTCCCTGATGGGTAGGTGTAGTCCTGATTCAAAGTGACGGCACATAGCCGCCTCACACAGCATCATCTCTACTGCATACCAGGATAGCTGTGTTAACCAACGCTCATAGTCACTCACCGTCATCTCCCTATGGGTGAGACTCAGAAATTCTCTCTGCTTCTGTTGAATGTACACCTTAAACGGGTACTTCCTCTTATACACTGCTAGGAAATCTTTCCATGCAAGCACTGGCGATCTCATCTGACTCCCCGTCACACTCTCATACCAATGCAGAGCATCTCCCTGAAGCAAGCTAGCAGCATACACAATCTTCTCATCATCCTCACAATCCATTTGATCCAGTATCCTCTCGGTCTTTCTCATCCAAGTCTCGGCCTCTTCAAGATCAGTGGTTCCATAGAAGTCCACTGCTCCATACTTTCTCAACTTATCAAACTACTTCCCCTTCTTAACTGAGGCCGGAGCAGAAGATTGCAGCACCTGACCCATATCCTAGACAAAGGCTTGAGTGAATGCCTGAAACAATCTCGGGTCTAAAGGAGGCACTTGTTCTGGCGGAACAAGTGACTCCTACATCTGTGATCGAATGGATTCACTACTGTGTCTTACAGAAGCTTTAGCATTTCCTGGGGCTACTGACTCATCAGTACTCTCCTCTCTTGGAGGAGAGTCATGTGCAATCGATCCTTGCAATATTCCTCGTGTCCTTCTATGAGGTGCATTTTACTCCTTCAATAGAAATACTAACGATTAGCTCACATTTTATCTTAATCATATTTCCTACATGTATGCATGATATACATGTCATTTAATGCAAACAATCAATTTAACAATGCAAACAAATAAATCACATAGCACACAAATCATCCTATTACGCACTTTGAGCCTAGGAAAAACCTAAGCTCTGATATCATAAGATGTTGAGTCCTGTTTCCGAAACCCAACAATCCATTCGGAGTCATAAAGCATGAGCGGGTTTCCTTGGAGGGTTATTTCAATGAACCCTCATTTTATTTCCATAAATCTTTTTCAATCCAACACCAAATGCTACCAATTTTTTTTCGAGGTAGAAAAATTCAATAGGAATCTATTGCTTCAAGAATCACCTCATTCGGAGGTCGGATGACGAAGTTATGGCTAAAAGAGTCCAACATGTTCATGTCCTTAACCAATTTGTACCTCTCTTAGTGCAATTACCATAACTTTTCCTACAGATGTTGGATTGAGTTTGTTCTTAGACCATTTGAAAGAATACTTCTAGATCTACAACTTTCATGAAGACCACAAAGCGAGATTCTGCTTATAAAAGGATCAAAAATAGGACAAAAAATGACGATACAAACTAAGACGATCAAACTAAGATGATCCAAAACTAAGACAGTCAAACTAAGACCAATCACCATAGCTGTCACATACACACGTCCTATACAATATCACAACTTGTAAAGATCATAACTTTCCACTACGGTATCCAAAACTTACAAACTTTATATCGTTGGAAAGCTGAAAAAATCATCTACAACTTCCAAGAAGACTATTTTTACCTGTTCTACCTAGATCATTCCATATTTTCCCCCGAAGTCAGTACATAATTTTTACCCCTATGGAAAACTTAAAATATGAATTGTACACTACTAGATAATGAGCACTTCCATAATAGAACTTCCTCAATACTCAATTCATTTCCAAATCAGAATAAAGTTCACACATAGCTTTAATTACATATTGACATTACATCAAAGTCTTAACACAAGTTACAAAAATACATTGTATGCTCAATGTTCAATATGCTTATAAAGCTATTCGAAAGTCTAGCTATTAACTTAGTACCTAAGCTAACTATTTTGGAATTTGTCCAATTGCCTTGCAAGGATCACTAATCTTCTCGATCTGCACCTGAGGAATGGGAAAATATTGGGTTGAGCTATACAGCTTAGTAGCTAAGATATTTATAGCTTTTGGTAATAAGCCACACAATCAAATATATATATGTAAATATTCATATTTACAACCATGTCATTTCTTAATCTAGCAAAGAAAATTCAAAATCCACAATTCCAATTCATAACTCAATGCATAACACACAGATGCCATTAAAGCTTAATATATCAAAATGCAAATGCACAAACAATTGGCTCGAGCGTTCCGTAGAACAAAATAGAGAAACTGAGGTTTACTTCGTAAACAAAACGAGTCCACTTTTTGGATCTCGTGGGCCACAAGCGGACAGCTAGGAGAAGGCTTTATGTCGACATGCACGTGACTACAAAATGGTTCCTCTCTCGCCCAAACATAAACAAATCTCATGCTCAATTTAATCATTCACAATCTCATATTATCATGCTTTTTCTTTATACAAAATGCCATGGCACAATTCAATCGCATAACATGATCATACACATACTTCAATTATTTTATCACAATGTCATACATCATAATGCAATTTTAGCATCACAACATTTCAAGCAAGTGGCAAGCTTGACTTGGTTTTCGCAAGCTAAGTAGGTGGGTAATATACTTATAGTTATAGTGTAATTGGGCAAATTCTTGCCTATGTATGTGTATGTTATTTTCACATGGATTTGATTTGCGAGAAATTGAAATCATTGTGAATGTTTGGAAATGCATAGTGATTATGTTATTCCTTGAAAAAGTTTATAATATTTTGAGTTAGATAAAAAGAAGATAAGCATAAAAGTTTGAGCGGTTGATAAAATGATTTTTGAGCATGATTATGTGTTTTTGTTTGGGCAAGAGAGGAACCCGTTTCGTTAATCATGTGCACGTTGACCCATAGCCTTCTCCCGGTTGTCCGCTTGAAGCTACAAGATCCTGAGAATTTGGACTCGTTTTGTTCACGAAGCAAACTTTGGTTTCTCTGTTTCGTTTCATGAAACTCTCAAGCCATTTTTTGTGAATTTCATAATTAAATTTCTAAGTATGAATCATTTCAAGTGTTATATGTTATGAATTTTGAGTTATATTAATGAATGCTTAAATTGCTGAATAAATATATATATACATGTACATATGTTTGACTTTGATCAATTGCCAATGATTATAAATATATTAGCCACTGAGCTATGTAGCTCAGCCCACTATTCCCTCCTCAGGTGCAGAACAAGAAGGTTAGCAATCCTTACAAGGCATCGGAAACTCCAAGATATTAGAAACTTTTGTAACTAAGTTAGTTCAATCACTTTTGGTTAGCCTCATAAGCATGTTAAAACATTGAGCATCTTATGTTCGTTGTATTTGTGTTAAGTTTTTGTTTATAATGTTAACATGTAATTAAAGTTATGTATGAGCTTTTGGTTGATTTGGTAAAAGAGTTAGAACTGAAAAGTTCCACAGGTGTATGTGCATGTTTCTTTTGTAGTTATTCATTTCAAAATCCAAGTTTTTCTAGGAGTAGATATCGTGTGCCAACTTTGGGGGTAAATCTAGACTCAATTGAGGCAAAATTAGTTAAAATTGTCTTCTGGAAAGTTGTAGCTTATTCTTCTAGCTTTCCAACGATATATAGCACGAAATTTTTAGTCTGTCTTTTTCCCTTAGTCTGTTTTTCCTTTGATTTCATCTATACCTATCTTCTATTTCATTTTTTAGCCTTTAAAAGATAGAATGTTTCTTTTAGGTCTTCATGAAAGTTGTAGATCTTGAAATCCTCTTTCGAACCATATAAAGAACACCTTAATCTGATATCCTTATGGAAAGTTATAGCAATTTTCCCGATTCATCTGTCTTTTTCCATTCATCTGCTTTTTCCTTTGGTTTCATCTATATCTATCTTATGTTCTATTTTTGACCCTTCAGAAGATAGAATCTGTCTTTGAGGTCTTCATAAAAGTTTTAGATCTTGAAGTCCTCTTTCAAATTGTCTAAAGAACACCTTAATCCAAGTTCTCTAGAGGAAGTCTTGCTAAATGTCCCGAAATAGGTAAGTATAGTTAAGGGCAAATACTGCTTCCGTGTTTGATTCCGAATGCTGGGCTCCGAAAGCAGGGTCAAACAATAATTTTCCTCCTTGGATGTATATGAAAGAGGCATATATGTTCTTGACAATGATTGTGCCAGGTCAATAAATTCGAAGCATAAAATTGATGTTTTCTTACAATCATTGATATCTGAATTGTAGCATCTTTAGGAATATAGTGTTCAAACATATGATGTCTCTCTAAAATAGAATTTTATGTTGAGAGTGGATTTGATGTGGACCATTAGTGATTTTCTGGCATTTGTCATGTTATCTGGATGGAGCACAGCTGAAAAATTGGCTTGTCCTTATTATGACAATGATTTTGATGCATTTTATCTTCCAAACGGGGGCAAAATATGTTGGTTTGACAATCATAAGAAATTTCTTTCTCCAGATCATCTATTTAGACGCAATAAACATAATTTTATTAAGAATAGGATGGTAAAAACACCTCCTCCTCCTCTCAAAGCTGGTGAAGAGATTTTCCAAGAGATTGAGGAATTAGGCTTGTTGAAAGTAACAGAATTTGAAGCTGATGAAGTAAATACAAGCATTAGTCAAAACTTTGGTTGGATAAAATGAAGCATCTTTGGGATTTTTCATATTGGAAAACTAATTTGATATGTCATAATCTGGATGTGAAGCATATTAAGAAAATATTTTTGACAACTTGTTCAATACCATTATGAACATTGAAGGAAGGACAAAAGATAATACAAAATCACGAGCTAATTTGCAACTTTTTTGTACAAAGAATGAGTTACATAAAGATCTTCGCACCAGTATCCAAAAGCATGTTACACTTTGGAAAAAAAAAACGAAAGGAGCTTTTATGTGAATGGTTGAAAAGTCTAAAGTTTCCTGATGGTTTTGTTTCAAACTTGGCTAAGTATGTGGACCTGAGGAAGTACAAATTATTTGTGATGAAAAGTTAGGATTGTCATGTGTTTATACAAAGGCTAATTCCAATTTCATTTCGGGAGTTGCTACCGAATAAGGTTTGGGAACTAAATAATAGAATTAAATTTTTTTTTCAAAAGTTTAACATCATCTGAAATCAAGTTGGTTGAAATGGACAAACTAAAAAAGGAGATTCCATTAATTTTGTGCAAGTTATAACGGATTTTTCCTCCAAGCTTCTTTGACTGTATAGAGCATCTATCTGTGCATTTAGCACACAAGAAAAAACTAGCCGGTCTAATTCAATATCAATGGATGTATCCATTTCAGAGGTAACTCGACAAAAATTATTGCAATAACCATATTACCATGTTTTAACTACAAAATTGTAATAACCATTTTCTTTAATATAGGTATTTGCATCACTTGAAAAAAAATGTCAAAAACAAGGCCAGAGTTTAAGGTTCAATATGTAATGTTTATTTAATAGAAGAAGCTAGTACATTTTGTGGACATTATTTTGAGCTTCATGTTCACATAAGAGAAAGAAAAGTTTCTCGTAATGACAATGGGGGAAGAACGAGTGATACTGATGGTAACTTGTCCATTTTCACATATATTGGACGAACATATGGACGTGCAATAAGAAGAATGTTAACAGAGGAAGAAATTGAAGCTGTACATTGTTACATTTTATTGAACTGTGAAGAGGTTCTACCATTCGTGCAGTAAGTTGAACATGATTATTTCTTCCTTTACAATTCTGTGTTATTCATTACTGAAATATATAATAATGTATTTAGATTATATGCGAGGCATTGTTACGCAAGATAGTGTCAGACAGCACACAAGATGATATAAATAAAGAAGTTAGAAGACACTTTCCTTGATGGTTCGAGAGATATGTAAGTTTTCAATTTCAAATATTCTTATAGTTCAATAGCATAATTAAGTGTTCTAATGACATTATATGTTTAATATGATAAATTCTTTTATGTAGGCCTTAGAAAATCTATTAGAGAATAAGTTCATTTATGATCTTGCAAATGAACCTTTGCGAACTGTTAAATCGTATCCGGTGTATTTTGTGAATTGATACAAATATCATACAGAATATCTTGGACATAGCATGGAAACAATAAATAGTGGAGTTTCCATATAGGGAGAATTGATAGATTACTATAGAAAAATTATTGAAATACTTGAAGTTGAGTACCCTGCTTTGCTAATTAAGCGATGTGTGATATTTAAATGTGATTGGTATGACCCGAATCCAAATGTTAGAACAAAAATGCATAGTCGATACAATCTAATTAAAATTAATTACTAAAGAAGATTGAGACAATTTGAACCTTTCGTGTTGGCAATGCAAGCTAAATAGGTGTGTTATGTCCCTTTTTCGAGCTTAAGACGAGATAAAACAGATTGGTTGGCGGTTTGCAAAGTTAAAATTAGAGGTGTTTTTGAATCACATGGAAAAGGAGAGTAGAGAATTAAAAGTGAAGGGTTGTAGGAAGATGTCACTTTTATAATTGCATCTATCACATATGACGCTAATGAACCTTTGAAATCCATCCAATGAATATGTTGAAATTTCATCTTGAGAGGATGACAAGGTCAGAGATCTGAAGAGGAGCCGGAGTTTGATTCTTATTCTTCCGAAGAAGAAGATGATTGTAATTTAAAATTAATTTATGATAGTGATTAATTTATGATTGTAATTGAATATTTTATTCAACAAATTCATTATTTCCTTTTCAATATATTATGTAAAATATTTAATTCAAAATCTTATTCAAGGAATGTCGACATGGCGACTGGTTCCAGATGGTAGTAATTCCTTCCATTGGGAGGAATGTGACAAAATTGTCCCAACACAAGGAATAAACAATCTAGGAAAAATTGCCACTTCATACACTAAGGATCATTTGCTTTCCATGACTGATCTTCTACTTCAAGGTGTTTAGTATGATTTGGACAACGTCTTTTTCCTTATTATGTACATCTCATTTCCTTTAATGAAGTTATTATATATATATTCACATTTGATGGTCTATACTACAAGTTGTTTTAAGCTTCCTTGAATCTCGAAGATGACATGTATACCGATAGAGACGAAAGGGATGTCACATTGGTCTATAAAGGATTAAGGAGATCGATTCTTTTGAAAAATTCATCAATTCCTCAAACCTCATCTGGACATTCACGTATGCATTAATATCCAGTTTTAGTTCGTTTAATGGTTTTCAAATATGACATTATGAAAGTTATATACTGATTGTGTTTTAGATAAATCTGTTCCTACTAGTAGTTCATCTGGAAAGTTAGTCTTGCATACTAAGAGCAGCGACTCATTCACTGTATCCTCTACAAGTTTAGCTATATTGGAAACGTTGTTGCAAGAAGGTGTTTAAAAGCCTACAACTAAGGAAAGAAGTATCACTATTTCAATTGGTGCATTTGAACATGCTAGGACACTTCTTAGGAATCCAGACATCGGGGACTCATTTACCTTTACTGACTTCCATGTCATATGAAATCAAACAAAATAATTTTATCATTGTGATTTTTCAATGTAATACATTAGACTCAGCTTTAAAGTTGATTTATTGTTGAATCTGTAAGAATTTGTTAAACAACCTCCCTACTAGTTAGAGGTCAACCTGCATCCTATTGAATGTGGACTGTTATTGTTCTTGTTCTACAACTTTAACAATTGTTAACCTTCATTTTCATCGTTTGTACTTGAATATGATATTCAACAAATCACCTTATTTCCTTTTCCATATATGGTGTAAAATATTGAATTCAAATTCTTATATTTGTAGAAAATACGATAAACAATGAATTTCAGGTAAAAATATGGGACCAAAGAGACAACATGAGATAATGCAGCCCAGGTTTAGAGGCATGTTCGGAGGTATTTACTGTTCCAGTGGATCATCATAGTCTGCAGCTTGCATTGACTTACCTCCTCCTCCTCCTCAAGGGCCTACAGTTGCAAATGAGGCATCACCTACTGCTCATCATGCTACAACATCCCCATCCCTAACTCATATATCGTCCAATATCACTTTATTGGATGGAAGAGATGTTCGCCATCCTGGAGCTGAAGGACCTGATGGAAGAAAGTACATAACAATTATCAACAATTATCAACAATCTGTAATTGAAATCACATTAATCACTATTTGTTTTTAATTAAGTTATAGGTTTATTAGTTTTTTCATTGTATAAAATTACATCTTATATTAGGTTGGTTCAGTCTGGACCGTGTTATAGAAATATGACTTCTAAATTAAGGACCACAGTGCAAGCATTGATGGAGAAGATGGCTTAACTAAGACAGGAGATGGAGCAATTGAAGGAGAGGGGTAACACCTCAGAGCACCCGCGATCACCAGCGCATTAGGATTGTTGTAATCATTTGCTTTCAATTACAAAGACTTATTATGTACACTATAATATTTTTATTATCAATTAAATAAATTTTAACTTTATATCATCAATCAACTATCTGTTTAAAAAAATTAAATATATAAAAATAATAATTTTATTATGCACAGATAATTCATAACTGTTGAAATTATGCATTTATCATAAGATCATAAATTAAAATTTAATTTAATATCAAGATTTTAAAAAAAAATTCTTACTTTTAATTACCGATGGAATATATAAGACCGTCGCAAAACATGTAACATCCCGCTCCCATACTAAGGGTTAGAACCCTAGATGTCAATAATAAAGAAAATATCAATCAGATATTAGAAAAATACATCTCATGCTCATGCATAATGTCAGCATACATGGAAGTGAATTTGATTGTTGCACATATGAAAATAATTGTACATTCATTTATGGATAATTCCATGTATATTCGAATTGTGATATGATACTATAGAGAAATTGTGAATTTGTTATATTGAAAATTTTAATTGGAGAGTGTACTGGTCAATTTTGAATTTGATAAATTTTAGGAATAATTCTAGAAATCATTAATTATTATTGTACTAGGAAAAGTGCCACTTGGCAAGTAAATTGATGTATGGAAAATAGAAATGAGTGTAATGATATTGAAGAAATATTTGGGAGTCAACTTTAGAATTTTGAGATAATGGTTGTGAAAATTAGAGACAAATCGAAGATAATTATAATGAAAGGATAAAAGTTAAGGAATTAATTCAATAAGAACTAGTTAATTAGGAAACTAGCCAAGGTCTTAAAGAAATAGACAAGCGTTCAATTCTTAAGCACATGTTCTTTTAAACTTAAAAGATCCATCTACTGTTTGTTCCTGTCTTAAAAATATCTTCTTTAGGATTCCTTCATCTTCCAGAAGCTTCATTTCTTTCAGAGATTTCTCATCCTTGCAATGCAAGTCTTGCTTTCATCTTTAGCTTGCTATTTCTTTTTGTTATCTCCTTCACTATCACTAAAATACCTAACCCTACAACCTCGAACTGTTGGTGATTGGGTGCTATTGGAAAGTTAGGGCTCATGTGATTTCAAAGATTTTGAAGCTTTATACAAGTAAGCAATTTATGGTTCTTTATGGTTGTATAAGATGAAACATGCATCATGTTAGTTATACTTAGAAGTTATAAAATGAAAATGTACATGTGCTGAAACATGAGTGAAAAGAGCATGCACCATATGTTGATTTTTTGGATTTGAGGGTAAATATGATACAAGATAGTGTAGAAATGATTTGTTAATTAGAAAGATCAATGAAAATATGCATGAGAAGAGTACAAATATTTATGAAAGATTAAAGCATATATGCTCTGTTTTCTTCTCACTATATATATATACGCATATGTGAATATTTTGAAAGTTATTAAAGATGAACAAGAATAAGATTAGAGTTGGAGAATATCTGTCTGATGATGTCTGGAGATGAGAAAAATTGTTTAAACTGAAAGTTGAGAAGAAAAATAGAGAATGTACAAATAGGTTGAAATACAGAGAATAGTGAAATGCAGAACGTGAGGAAGATGAATAACTGATATTTAGATTTTGATGATTTTAAGAAATTTGAGTAAATTTTCATATTTATGGATACCGTGAATTTGTGGTGAATTATTTGAATGAAAATGAAGTGGAAAAACTAGAAATGAAAATTTAAGTATTGAATTTAGTGAAGAAAGACGTTAGAGAAGCTGGCTGAAAATGAATCCAAAAAAAGAGTAGGGAGAGGTAAAAGTTTGATCTGAAATTTCCTTGATTCAACTGTATTGATCAAGGAAGATTTTGATAAAATGGTCTTCATAAAAGTTTTATATCTTTCTTTTAGCTTTCCATTGATATAAAGTTTGTAATTTTTGGAGTTCTGGATCAAAAGTTATGGAGATTTAAAGTTGGATATGCGACTAAGGAAATTCAGACTTTCGCATGAAAGTCGCTATCGTGCAGAACGTTTAAAGGTGAAAGTCACTACCGTGAAAATGCACGATAGTGACTCTAAAGGTTTTAAGGTGAAAGTCGCGATTGTGATTGAAGGGTTGATGGTGATAATCGCAATCGTGCACATGCACAATCGCGAGTTTGGAATGTTGAGAGGTAGATGAACATCCTTTGGTTTTTTGGCGATATCTTCTTTGTCCGACCTCCAAATGACATGAGACGTAGACCATTGGACTCGGAAGACATCTTTCTACCTCTCCACCAAAAATCATAGCCATATTAATTGAATTGAGACAGATTGAATGATAAAAGTGGACTGGTTTGACTAGTATACTCTCACCCAATTTTTGTCTTTATCTCTCACGCCTATGACTTCTCACCTTCACACCTATGACTCACGCACGCCCGTGAGTTTTCTCCCTGACCCCCATGAGTTTAATTACAATGGCTGATGTTTAATTGTCCCATCAAGTTACTGTGTTCTCAATAGTAACCATGACTTAATTTTGATCTAAACACCCGAGAGCATTGTGTAAGTTGAACCATCTTGCTTCTTTCAACTATAACTTCTTCTTTAGATCTCCAAATGACTTGGTTCTTAAGCCAAAAGATTTCTAACACATTATTCCACCTATTCACAAAAATTGGTAGCATTCTAAATTTATTTGAAAAAGATTGATTGAATGAAAATGAGGGAATCTGTTGGAATAGCATTAACTGGAATATTTTACTGAACATACTTCAATATTTTGAATATATCTAGATCTGTAGGGTTCCAAATGAGATGATTTTAACGTGGTGTAAACTAGAGACATATACTTACAAATTATATTAAGAAGTCGAATTATGATTCAGCCCTTAAGATGTTCAATTTTTGGATGGAAGTTATGCATAGTAGACTATTTTAGAATAAGAACAATCCAAAAATGTTTAAAGTATAACTTTCAAATTACTCAACCAAATTGAATGATTTCGGTATCATTAGAAACTTAAGATGATGGGGAACATTTTTCTAGAAGAAAGTGTTGCCAAATTACTTTGTTTACATTGTCAAATTAATCATGGAAAATAGACTTGAAGGTCTTAAATTTAGAGAATTTTATAAGGAGAAAAGGGGGTTTAGATAATGTGTAATTTTGTGATGTTGAAATAACATTAGTGAATGAGTTGTTGATATCAAAGTGCCAAAGGTATGTGTTGTTTGGGAATAAAGATATTCACATGATTGAGGTTGTGATTCAAAGAAGAGGAGTAAAGTATATCTAGCTTAAATGAATGAGAAATTGATAATAAGAGCAAGTAATGCGAGAAAAGAAATGATAAGTGATTGAATTATGAAATGTAAATGAGCATAAGATATGAAATTTGATAATATAACCGAAATTTTTATGAACATGCATTGCACATAATCTATATACACACGTGTGCATAAATGAATGCTTATAATTATGCAAAGTTATTAATGTGTGTGCAATGTGTGTATTGCATAATCTTGATGTGCAGGATAAACGTCCGCATTCAGACGTTTCTAGATCATGAAAGCTAATGCTAATCTAGAGCGTACTATGAGTAGACCTAGATGGTCTTACCTTATTGTTTGTTTGTTTACATGATGCATTAAATGATTATGAATGTGATTTAATTGTTGAATTTCAGACAATGAAAGTCTGATGATTGTGATATATGAATGGGATATTGAAGTGTTACGTGTATGTGAATTTGATTAAAATAAGTGTACATAAATTGATTGTTAAATGTCGGACCATGGTCCGATGATAAATATGTTCTGAATGTGCATTTGCATAGAAATGAGAATGCGAATTCTCAACTTTAATGTTGAATGCCGAACTAAAGCCCGATGATATGCGAATGTGGTTGAATGAGAATATGTAAATGTGATTAATGCATTCCATTTCATGAATGCATGAAAGATAAAGACGGTTGTGACCAGAGTAGCCAGCATGAAAAGAGCTTTAAGCTCAATTATGCGCATAAGAGCCTTAAGCTCAACGTTTAATGAGCTCGATATCTCCAACGGATACGGGATAGTTATCAATGAGCCCAGTATTCATAATAGATACAGGACAGTTATAGGCACTCGGTCACAACAAAGTAATAAATGAAAGTAAGTCTCACGTGCATTGTATACGAAAATTGATATGTATGTTTCAAATGTACAAAATAAATAGTGTGAGTGATCTAAATGTGAATTATGAAATAAGTAATTAAAATGAAATGTGATGCAATGGGATTAGTAGATAAATGATATGAATTATGTGTTATGTGACTGGGTGAGCCATCGAGGATGGTCACTCACTGAGTTCGCAAAACTTACTCAAAATTTGCAACTATTTTTCAGGCTCAGAAGAGTTACCCCATTGGACAAACGAGAGTATAGTCACTGCATTCAAGTAAGAGGTAAAGGTCGGGATCAGTTCGCGTCTGCATTGATACTTTCTTATTTGTGTATTCCGTTACATTTGTATAATGTGTATTTGAATATGTTTCTGTATATAATAACTTTCCAATTTGAAAATGTTGTAAACAAGTTTGATTAATAAGTGTAGTAATACTCTTGAATGAAATTGTTCATGAATAAAATGGGCCGACTTGATTATTGATTTCTACATATGCTTGTGTAAAAAAGAAATTTTGTACTAAGTTTTCAAGTAGTTGACTATTCTAATATGCCAACCTTGCGAGATTCGCACTCAGCCATCACTCAGGATGCTGCGTACGGGTCTCGAGAGGGTGAGATGCTACAAAATAAAACTATATTTACCAACGGAATACCTTAAACCGTCGGTAAATTGTTCGATATTTATTGACCATTGTTCTTCTTCTGTCGGTAATATTGAAACTTTTGGGACTATCTTAACTACGGTTCATCGTCGGAAAACATTTGTTGGTAAATTTTACCAACGGTTACGTCTGTTTGTCAGTAAATTTTACCGATGGAATGACACAAAATAAATCCGTCGTTAAAGTTACCTACGATCGTATTAATGACGCATTTGTCCGTCGTCTAATTCTTTAGGTAATTATAATTGCCAACGGAATTTTACCATTTACCGTCGGGTTTTTCTGTCAGTAAACTGTAAATTTCTTGTAGTGTATTAAAAGTGTCACATAATTTTTTAGTGATTTATTTATTGTTTCTGAATTCATAATTACAAGTAAATATGTTATGAATTGTTGCAAATTTCAGTATTTTTGCATGACCATTTAGATAATATGAAGAAACGACCCATATCATACATTGTAAAAAACTAAAAATTACTTTATTTTATTAATTTGCATACGGTACGCCATGTACTAATTTCTAAGGGCATCTTTTATATGTGCGGAGTTAAGTGACGGTATTTTTCGATTATCTTAGTATGATTTTCATTACTTGATGGTGGTATTTTTTGTAATCTTATGGTTTTGACGGTATAGAGATGTGGTACTCAAGATTTTAAATTTTTAATTACTTTATTTAAATGAATATTATATCAATAGAGATGGATATGATGATAACATTATAAAAATTCCTACGCATTACCATTTTAAATTATCCACAAATTGAACGATCTTACAATAGACCATAGCAAAATAGAATATTTACCAATTTGTTTCATAATTCATTTTCCTTGCCAACGGACACATCTTTGGGGACACGCAACCTACAAGAATTTATACAAAAAACTATCACAACACAATCCTCACATTAAATATCAAATAACAGTTTATAACAGAATTCATACATTATACCACTACATTATTCAAACAATATTAGTGGATTATACAAAGTATAACATTCGTGACGAGCTGCCCTTTTCTATGTTTTCAACCAAATACATGCAAAGAGGAGGCATTGCTCAGTCAGTTTACTTCCATTTTGATCTCTTAGCTTGGCCTCGTATCTAGTGAAATGGAAGCTTATCAGTTTCTGTCTAATTACAGATGTTATAAAACTAAATATTCTGGAGAAGATTTTCTCGTCATCACCCAAGGTTTGAACTATCAGGGATATGCATATCATGAAGTTTGATAATAAAGAGACTAACCTCGTTGCGTATATTTCATTTTGCATGCCTCAATATTTTCTGATCAGATAAGTAGAAACGGTGAGGTGTTTCAAGATTGGTAAATCTTTAGCCTATGCAGTTACAAATGATTATCAGAACCTTTAAATTAATTGAAAGGTACAAAATCAGAGAATAAAAATTAGGGAAAGCCAGGTAGGGAAAAAAGATCGAACAAAATCCAAGTTGTGTACGATATATAATCCTTGTTAAACAAGGTTTAAATAGTGAGATTAAACTGATCTTTTCAAGAATGATAATGTAGATGCACTTGTTTTGTTAATGAGAGAATACGTGTTTAATTCCTTTCAAATAAAAGCTTCTCAAGAAGATAGAAGCGAAGATTAATTTCCGTTTTGGAGAATTTTCAGATTGATTCACCACAAGGATGCACATACAACCTTAATACACTATAGGTAGAAATTAAGAGAATTCAAGCAATACCATCTCTATCTTAATGTACAAAAAGAAAGAAAACCTAGTCTCTAGTTCCCTGCCGACACCAACCAAACATGCTTGTTAATGGTGCTTAAACACATGTAGGCCATTGGATCACGTCACGTCCATTTCAACTTGATTGGTGTGGGATGCAATTTTATGCTAGATATAGAGACCATATAATTCCAGTGGAAAGATACGTGTTCACAACTTATAATTCATCAGTACAGCTTTCCAGTTAAGAAGTCTGATCAGGGATGATTAGTAGTAGTCACTATTTCTCGGACTAACACAGGAAGCCCACCGCTTAAAGTGGCTGTCAGACCCGGAGAGAATCGTGGTGTATCATACGTGGTCGCTAATTGAAACTGAAATCGACGAAACAGCGAAAGAGCCACACTTTTAAGCTCCAATATCGCCATTTCTTTGCCCAAACAGACCCTATATCCAGCTTGAAAAACTGGATATTTAAAAGGGTTTTCAGGGAAGAACACGCCGTCTCTCAACCACCTTTCTGGTTTGAACTCCAAGCAATCTGGACCCCAGATTTGTTCCATCCGTCCCATAGCATATGGATGGTAAGTAACCCTAGTTCCTCTTTTCACGAAAGTCCCGTCCGGTAAAACATCATCCTCTTGGCAGAACTTGGAATCAAATTGGATTGGTGGATAAAGTCTCATACTTTCATAGACCGCAGCTTGCAAATAATGAAGTTCTCTAAGCTGTTTGTAGCAAGTAGGGCCCTGGTTTGGACCAAGAACTTTATCTGCCTCTAGTCGTATCGATGAGCCCACTTCAGGGTGTTTTGCCAGTAGCCAGAACAAACTAGATAAAGCTGAAGCAACCGTGTCGCGGCCAGCTAAAAGAAAGCTTATGACAATATCTCTCAAGAATTTTTCGTCGCTCACAGTACGCATAAAGCGAGATAAAAGATCTTTATGGTTTAAAAACCCCATTTTACGCCTCTGCCTTATGACCTCTTGAGCTAAAATATTGATCATCTTAAGAGCTTCTTTCATTTTCTTCTCGTTACCTAAGTTCATCATCCTTTTGATCTTCCAAACCAGAGGCGAGACAGACATCGCTCTCTCAGCAGACAACTTGGATGCCAAGTCGAAAGCAACAGCGAAATCAGACATGGGTAGAGACATCTCCAAGCATCTGGGGTCTAATCCAAACGAAAATCGGCAAATGGTATCGAACGAAAACCTTCGGAACACGTCTTGTAAATCCAAGACCCCATGGTTACTGCCTGAAACGGAGCTTAATAGTGGAATAAGTCGTTGTTCGATCTCGAAATGGACAATCTCAAAAGCATACGATCTTAGTGAGAACCTATCCAACTCTAGACTGGCCATTTTTCTTTGAAATCTCCACAAGTCACCATCAACGTTGAATATACCTCGACCAAGAAAGTCTCCCAAGATCGTAGAGAAAGGCTTCCCTTTTGGGTAGTTATTGAATCTAGTGGTTAGCATATACTCAACGTTATCAGGATTGCCTGTGATTGTATTGCCAAGGACATGTATGTGGATTGTTTTGGTTGGAGAATTTTTTAAAAGATGAGCATACCAATCAGAGAGATTATGAAATTGTTTGGTCCAACTCAAGGTAAGATAAGCTTCACACGTCTCACAGTTGCACCAAAGATTTGCTCTCAGCAAGTGCAGAAACACGCAAGTTAGAGATAAAATGATGGCAGCAAAAAGAAGGAAGGGAGTTAAGTCATGGAGCGAGTGGAAGAACCAGGAAACCTCAAGCTCCATAGATGGATAAAGATTATCTACAACAGAAACGAAAGGATCTTTAAATCAGAGAGAGTAAGAAAGAATAGATGAGAACGACATCAATAAGCGAACGAGGAGAGCGTAATTGAAGGGTCTTTTAAAAATGAAATTTCCCTTCTTTTGCATAAATCTGTGAGCCTTAAATTGTTAAAGAATCAGGTTTGTGGTGAAGTGGGAGTTGGCTGTTGTTGAATTTGAGCAATCTTAAATAAAAATAGAAACACACGAAGAACCCGTGTACTACAGACCGAAGTCAGTCACCACAGGCATCTTGTCTCCTCCTTAATTTTTGACCCACGTGCTTTTATTCTTATCACTATCCTGTTGTGGCTTCACTATTTGTAAACGACTGGATATCTAGAAGACATGGTGCTTTTGCCCTTATTGGTTATTCTCTCTATGTGGATGGTGGGGTGAGGCGTTTCTTCGTTTTTGTTAGGGGTGAGTGTCGGTTGAAACTTGAGATTTGAAATACAATACCTCTCCTGAGGTCAAAGCAATTGTTAAATTGGTTAATTTGATCTTTGTAATTATAATAAAAAAATTTTGAGAGTCTTAGTGTCATAATTAATACTAACTTAATTATTCATATATACTAAAAAGTAATTTATAATATACAAGAA
>JANIJH010000004.1:56100098-56115206 GCA_024520975.1 Erythroxylum areolatum | reverse complement strand
TAATTTAGTTAAAATGCATGGGCTTTGATAATCTCAAGAGCAACCAATATAATAATTATATAATCACATCTTTTATTATTATTATTATTATTATTATTATTATTATTATTACTATTATTATTATTATTATTATTATTATTATTTAAAAATAAAATTAGTTGAAAAATGAATATATATATATATATATATATTGTAAAATACTTCTAAATCCCATGAAGAACTAATAAACGCATAGAGAGGACAAAATCTTTGTCACTTAAAATTGGAATGATTTAAATAATATAGATTACGTCTCTTATGTTTATTTTTTATTGTGATTAAATGCTAAGGTAATGAAGGTTTATCTCTCCTTATACTTTTTATTGTTTTAGGCTTGACAGAACTTGTGAGTGGGAATTAACTTAGAAGTGAAGAATTTTTATGACTATTTCAACGATCAGAACAAAAATTGGAAAATTAACTGAATAATTTATGTTTAAATGAAAAGCACATTCCCTATAATAAGGTCTTAAATCCACCAATGAGTATATGCAGCAAGACAAACGAAAATAAAGATGAAATAAACACAAATTTCAAGAAAGTATATGAAAGAATGATATACCTGTATAATATATAGGAAGAAAAGTCTAAATTGGTCCTCAACTTTAGTGCTAGGTGCATATTGGTTCTTGAACTTTTATTTTTGCCGATTTAAACTCCAACTTCTTACAAGTTTCTCATTCCACCTTCATTTCATATGTAGTTAATTGTCCATTAACGCTAAAATCTTGCATTATAAGCGTTTTAGTTTGAAGCAAACTATTTGCTCATTAACCAAAACACAGTCGTTTAATAAGAAAGCAATTAACCAAGCATTTTAAGGGAAAATTTATATGTGTTTTGTAAATATAAACACAAGCGTAGAAGGAGCGGAAACTTATACTTTTTAAAAATAGAAAATACAAGCGTAGAAACATGGGAATCTTTTTTGAAGCAGGCAAAGCTTAAAGTGAAGGTCACTCCTACAAAGGACTGACAGGCAAAGCTTTTGCATTTCGCATGTTAGTTTGCAATAAAGGGGCGGGAGAGAAATGAGGTAAGTTCTATTTCTAAATCGCATTGAACCTTTTAAGCATTTATTAATATGAATTTATAATGTATGAAATTTGACGTGTAATTTGATTTAACCTCTTAGCCATTTATCCTAATAATTCATATTGTAAAGTTGTTGTGATGTTTGTTTCAATGTTTCATATCTAAGTAATGCCACTGCTCATTAATATTAGTTATTAGCTTCTTTTGTTTATTTGTAGAGCAAAAAATATCAATCCATAATCATCTTACTAGGTATTATAAATTTTCAATCTTGGTATTGAGAACATCAAAAGAACAATCAATTAAGCACTTTGGCTTAAACATTAGGTTATCCATTATAACATGCATATCTTCCTTTATTTTTCTAAAGTATGTTATCTCCCTTTATATGACCTCCTTGGATGGTCCCAAAGAAAAGTTGAAGAAAGATAATTCTAACGTAAAAAACACAGTTGACCAGGGCCATTCTCTACCCTTTTATAATGCAATTCTAGTTTCACCTTAGAAATTTTGGCCTTGATGCAAGTCATGATATAGTTTTAAGTAGTCTCTCCTAATTATATCCTTTAGTATACTGCCTTAGCTTTTAAACCTGAAATTGACGCAATGTCTGTCTATAGGTGACTTTTTCTTTCTAGGGCAATACTTAGTGTGATAAGATGAAAATATGACTAAAAAAACTTTCTTATTATTAGCGAACTATGCAACATTTAGGCAACTGTAGCAAGTTCTCAAAGCTATAACTATTTGTGTTTTCACATGAAAATTATCATTCACTTATACTCGAAAGTGATCATGTTTAAACATTAAGAAAATAACATTTTTAACAAGTACTTGCTTCAGTTATGAGTTATGCTGCAAACCATCTGCACCTAAATGGATTTAAGGATGCGACTATCATTTCCCAAATTTAATACCAAGATAGATGACTTTAGGATGAAACCTAAATCTAATGTTAAGATAAAAAGTGCATTATATAAGACAATTTAGAGAGCAATTAAATGGCATAACGAAACTTATAACCAGGTACTACCATTCACTACTTTCAAATATATAAGAGAACTTTCAAATATACTAACAAAACCATTGTTTTCCTCCCACTAATGCCACAGTTCCTTCTTGTCTTCATATTCTTTCTTATTTCTCTCTTTTTTTATCATTTTATTTTATTGCTACCATCTTACTTGCTTGGCTCGAGATGACTACTGCAACTTAGTCTTAACTTAAATCTTGTATAACATTTACCTTGAACCTTTGAGCTTTTTTATGTTTCATAAATTATTTAGTAGTGTTTAAAAGAATGTAGGGGCATCAATATATATATTTAAAGGAGGGGAAAATTTAAAAAAAACTACAATATATGTTGATCCTAACTTGAAAAAGATAAGTATTGCAAATAGGTAAGTGAAAAAAAATCTTTGTTATGATCCAACTATAATATTCCAGCTTGGGAATTAGGATTGAAGTTCAAAGATGCTATTGAATTTAAGGAGGTAGATATTAAATACTCCATTATAAGGACTTTAGGCCTAAAATACATGAAAAATGAGAAATCTTTGGTAAGAGTGAGATATGAAGTACATCCAAATCGATTGCAAACCACTATAAGGACATAAATGAAGCATAACCAAACATTAAGGTGACGAACTTAAAGGCCTTATTGTGAAAAGAGTTACAAGTAGATGTGAGTTTCAATACTTATAAAAGGTAAAGGTTGTTGTGATCAAGATGATATACAGATGCCCTATATAAGAATTTGTTAAATTGTTAGCGTATGGTGAGGAGATGAAGAATAAGAACCTAAGTATAATATGGGTAGTCAGAACAATAACTAATGTTCATGGTTAAAAGGTGTTTGTATGATGTTATATTTGTTTAAATACTTGTAAAAGGGGTTAAATTAAAGGTCATAGACCAATAATAGGACTTGATGGATGTTTCTTAAAAGGAATGTATAAACGGAAGTTGTTGGACAGTGTTAGCAGGGATGGAAACGGTCTAATATTTCTTATTGCTTAGGGTGTGATTGATGTTGAATATATAGAAACATAAAAATGGTTTCTAAAGCTTCTAATTTCATATTTAAAACTTGGAAATGGCAGTGGCTCCAAATTTATGTTTAAAATACAAAAGGTATGTTCTTTGGTGGTGTTCTCATATTGTTAATTATATACACTTGTTTAATTTATACTATTATTTATTCTAGTTACTATTCATTGATATTTAGGGTCTCTATATTGCAATTATGGATTTGTTACAAAAATGTTGAGCATAGAATACTTGTAAGACATATTTATGATAATTAGAGAGATTGATGGAATGAAGATGATCTCAAGTTCCAATTCTAGAAGATAGCTAAAGCTACCTTTGCCCCTAATTTCAGTTATCAATTGCTTGTTTTAAATAGAATGAGGCCATTTGTGTTAAATATCTATTGGAATATGCCATGGAGACATGGTATAAGGCATATTTCTATATCAATGATAAATATGATTATATGGATAATAATATGATTGAAACCTTTAATTGTTGGATCTTAAAGGCCAGGGTCCTATTGTTAGTATGTTGAAGCATATTAGGATGATGATGATAAAAAGGATGCACAGAAAACGGTTTTTTAAGGAGAAATGGGACCATAACATACCACCTAATGTTGTAAAAGTGTTTAAGGAGAATAACAAGGAAATGTTTAATTGCTTTATTGATTGACATAGCTAATGGGTATGAAATGGAGCATGGATTACACATATTTTGTGTGAGAATTAGCATTTTTACTTGTACTAGCAGATATTAGGACCCGATGGGGATTCCATGTCCTCATATTGTGGCTACCATTCATCATAACTATGAAAATCAAGATGAATACATTTACATGTTTTATAAAAAGGAGATATACATACAAACATACAAGATTTTGGCCTGAATGCGAAGTCATTGAGCCACCAATAAAATGAGAATGCTTGTTCAACTTAAAAAATAGGGAGAAAAAGAGATTTAACCATCCTAAAGTATTGGGAGAAGGATGGTGTGTATCAAATGTAGATAACAAAGGCACAACAAAGATTATGAAAAAATGTATTATGTGAGAAATTTCACATTAATTTTTAAATTGATTTTCTTATTATTATTATGTAACTAATCATTCAATGATTATATAGGTGCTAGGATTATCTAGTACCAAAGTGAGGAGATAGAATGAAGGAGTTCAATCTACAAATTCAATACACATTACATTAAAAAATGTTACATATGTCTACGAAATAATTAGCTAAAAGAACTATAAAGATCATGAATATATACAAATAATGGTCAGAGAAAGAGGAAGAGGAAGAGGTAGAGTGAGAGGAAGAGGAACTTGCATGATTATACAAGTTCCTCCAATAAAATAAAAAGAACCTATTCCATTGGGTGGAAATGAATGAAGAAATCGTAAATCATCCCATATCCAATTTGAACCTTTGGTTATTTCAAAAATTTGTGATACTCTACAACGCATATGAGATAAAACCTTGGATAATACCAATCAACTTCCTTTTTTTCAATTTGAATATAAATGAAAATATTAATGAAAAAAATCAACGAAAAAGGCAATTTTTTATCTCTATACTATCGAATAAAAATATATATATTAAATTTGATAATCGAAACTACGACGAAGACAAAGAATCCGAGAACAAAGTGGATCTTGAAGCTATTTTTCCTAATCAAGAAAAAGAATTTGAAGAGGATTATGTGGGATCAATATATACAAATAACGATTATATAGTTTATAAGATAAGATGTAATATGAGTAACTCTAGTGGATCTTGTATGAATAAAAGTTGGGAAAGAGTTGTTTCTAATTAAGCATATTACTCCTCTTTAATTACATTCAGAGGTATAGCATGATGTTAGATGGCATCACCTATCATCAATAGAATTCACAATGCTGGTATAAGAGAAATTTCATAAATAAAATCTTCATAATATGGAAAAATGTTCTTATAAGATATGAAATTTCCTAAAAAAAATAAGAAATATAAGAATTCAAACTATACATATTGTACCCTTTGGTTTCTAACTTAAGACCAACAAACATGCACTTTTCACTTTTTTTGACTGAAATTGGTTATGTGATTAGAAAACGTAGATCCAAGACATAAACATAACAAGACTTTAAGCATTGAAAAATCATGATTTTTATTAAAAAGTGAAGTATATGGTACTGCTTCATTTAATATTAAAGAAGGTAATGTATTTATTAACTAAATAACACGAGTAACAAATTCTTCCAAAGTTAATTGGTAATTTAAATTAAAACTTGAGTCCCCTTGCTATATTTAAAATATGATAATATTTTCTTTCAACAATCTCATTTCGTTCATAGGATTCCATATGTGAAGTTTGACATAATATGTCATAATCCTTCCTCCCTTGTTGAGACTAGGGTTGAACATTTGCCTATGTTCCACATTTCGATATCTGGAACATCCAAGAGTCAAGTCTCACTCCATCGACCATGATGATTTTTGCCTACGACAGTGAAAAAAGGGATAAAAGCGCCCCATTCAGTTAGACACAAAGTTTGGGCCTAAATTCGAGTAGGAATTTTTTCTCAAAAAATGGAAAACAAATTTAAGGAAAAATAAAAGAATGGCACAATTGAACTATAAAATTTGGTCCATTATCTCTTCTTATGATATTCACGTTTGTACCAAACTGATTTTTCGCATAAAAATAAAAGGACCTGAAGCATGTTTCTTGTGTCTGACTTGTTAATTATAAAGAAACACTAAGTGTATCTCGTAAATTCATCTATTATTATGTATGAAATAATCAATAAGATCCCATATATTAATGTGTATAAGAACAAAAAATTATTTTATATTTCACTAATAAGAATGAAAAGTATCTTATGTTTTGACAAATGACATATATCATATGCTTTTGGATACGGAATTGTAATTTTATCATGCATCTTATTCAAAGTTTGTGTCTTCAACAATAAAAGGTGTCCCAATTTATACAAAAATATATCAAAATTATTACATGCTTTTGTTTGCACTAAACTATAATATGGCTAAAACAACTTATATAATTCTCCAATTGTTAAAAGAAACCAATCCTCTACAAAGAATTTGTATTGTGAATTATGCAAATTTATGAAGAAACCCAACATAATTGAACTCATAAATGTGCTCGTTTGATGAAATAAGGTTGAAATAAAAATGTGAAACATATAACACTTTAATAAGAGTCAATATATTTAAAATTTTGAACTCCTCTAATGTGAATCATTTGCTTAATAGGTAAATTGATAAAGTTATTTTTCACTGATCTATGATTAACAAAATGTGTCAAGGTATAGCTAATACAATTTGTAGCACCTGTGTTTGTAAGCCAGGGTGATTATAAAATTGAATAATTATTGACATTAGCATAACACACACCATATTTTGTCTCCATTTTTAGGTTAACCCCTCTAGTTCATCAGATATAAAAGTATCTACTTATCCATCTGGCTTCTATTTAAGTTTATGTACCAAAGCAGGGGCGGATCCAGAAATTTTTTTGAGTGGGGGCAAAATTTTATTAACGATAAAAATTTTTTTAATGGGGGCAAAATTTTAATATGAGTAAAATTTTATTTTTTTATGGGGGCAAAACTTAAAATAATAATATTTTTATAAAGGATTTGTTGAAGGCAGTGAGGGCAAGTGCCCCCACTTACTCCCATTGTAGATCCGCCCCTGTACCAAAGGATAATCTTTTTTCTTGTAACATGTATCCACAGTATGGTCAATCAATGTATAATAACTATAAAGGAACTTTTTTTTTAAACTTTTTTGCTTATAGAATCTAGTCTTGCTTGAAATATGAAATCTTTGATGACAGCCAAAATTCATGTTTCCTCATCCTTCTGACCTAAACAAATTTCTTGTTACACTATTTGCAGCTCCAAAACTCATTGGAATTTTAGGTGTTACAACTTGTCTTTCATGCTAAATTTGCCAAGCCAAAAAACTTTGTGATGGTTGGCAGTAGCTCCATCAATGAAATTTGTGATCTAACTATAGTAAAATTCTGATTGAAAACCCTTAAAGGCTTAGACTACTAAATTTCATAAGTGACGAACTTTAAATATATGCAATGCTTCACACTTGCACTTTAGAGTGCATTCACGACTAGGAATTGATTTAATGTTATACAATTCATCCCATAATATTTTTAACTTCATAAAATATTTTGTTACAACAAACTCATCATTACAAATTGCTTGATATTCTTGTTGTAAATATAAAATTCTAAGGTGATCACCTTGACAACAATATTTCTCTAAGTCTTTTCACAATCCATAAATCACAATTATATTGCATTTTTGGCAAGAAAAATAAGAATAATTAGTTAATTGAAGTGGTGGAATTGTACTATCTGAAAACTTAATTTTGTTTTATGAGAAAATAGTCATTGTCGTTTATCTGGACCCAAAATGGTATTCAGCGTTAGAAAGAATAAAATTTAGATCTTCATTCAATAGTAGTCATTTGCGAAAATAAAGAAATAGGAAGAAGAAAAACTAAGGATCTGTTCACGCGGGAAAAACAAGAAATGCTCTTAAACATATATTTGAAATTGTAAATTACTTTTTTGTTGACAATAGTTTTCAAGGTACAAGTAACTTTGCATTTATACCACAAAAGGTATGGAAATATTATTGTCTAACAATAACTAATAGTATTTTTGTTTTCACTTAAACTCGTAGCTGTCCAAACTTAATAAAGCTAATATAGTTCGGGCTCTGGCTAGTACTATTATGCGCCGTTATGAGTAGAATTCCCTAAAATAACGAATTGCATGAGATATCCATGCTATATATAGGTGGGGGCTGTAGGATGAGCCCCCAATGAGTGATGACAAAGGGGCTGCGGCCGAATCAAGAGACTCCATGAGTTGTCCTCGCTTACTTTATTTTTATTTTTAAAGAAAAAACTTGGAATAAAATCAATTAAAATTTTATATTATTAAGCAATATATAAAATTATAATGATATTTCATCACTGAATATCCACAAATTTTGATATAATTTTACATTTTACACTCGAAATAAGTATTCATATCTTAAAATAAATAATAACATTTAACAACACTTTGTGTAATTTAACATGGTTGTTCACTCTGTCCGAATTACGAGTCAGCGAGTTCCTTCCATTGATGAGTGGAACTAGATATGCTCAGCCGCTCCAAACTATAAAAAAACAATATAAAAAGTAGCACGTGTCTATTAACTCTTTCTTATCTGCCTAAGTTGTATGATAGCGTTTTAATCGAATAAATAATTGCTGCTAATGGCATTTACTATTACAAAATTAGACCACTGATGACGTTAGTAATGATCCATGTACAGTAACGGCTTTACGCCATTGTTTCCTTTTCTTTACCCCCAAGGACATATTTAATATAAAAGTCCTATACCTTTTTTTTTTCAGCAAACTTAACAAATTTAAGATAAGTAGAGGAAAATGTTAGCTACGTTTTATTCTTAACAAAGACAAAAAAAAGTTAAACATACTTATTTAGTTATCAAAATATTACTAAGCGTGTGATTACTTTTTTCCTCTACTTAGAATTACTGGTTTTGGAAGAAAGGGCTATTCAATATGAAGCAGAAATAAGACCCTAAAAGCGTCCCAGTTAAGTATTGAAAACCTTAACTAATAAGAGACATATAATATCATCTTCGTGCACTAGTAGTTGGGTTGGAAACATAAAAGTAAACCTCTGTTTTCCCCTAAATTAATAGCTAACAAAGAAGTGCTAGCGGCAATGATTGCTTGGAAAATTTTACTACTTTTTACGGCTTGTCAGTTGTCAAAGACTACTATGACGCTCTTCTTTGAATGTGAAAATTAAAGTTATAATTAAAATTCTATCAGTGAAATAAGTTTGTTTTTTCATTTAACTTAAATACAATTTTAATTATGTTTCTATCTCTTTTTTTATTGGTTCTAAGTGGGTTGAAAATGTTGGCGTTAAGACGTCAGAGTCGGTAGAGATGCCGCACGTTGATGTCCCTTGGATTTTTTATGAGCTTCATCTATTGAGAGTAACGTGTCTTTTTAACGAGCAATCAAACTTGTTATAAACCAAAAATATATAAGATGAATGCGGTACCGTATAATTGGAAATATCTCAATCAATAATGAGATCCTGAGTGGATGTCCACTCATGTTTATGCGATGGGAATGGATGAAAATTTTTTACTTTCTTCAGTCTCCAAAAATAGGCATCAAAAGCTCACAATGACGCAAATCAAGCATACACCATTCCCTGTGATTGCAATAATTTGTTTTGACCATGTCGTAATGCTTGCTTTCCACAAGTGACCACACATCTTTGTCACTCAGAGATGGGGAAGAGAGACGTGCGATACTTGTGAAGTACAATGACGATGCCAATCAGTCTGTACATTTATAGAGGACCAAAGGGGGGCCGATCAATGACACGTGAAAGCGATGTCTTTTCATTTACAGAGATGTTTCGAACTGCACGCGGAATCCCTTGTTTTTAAAATGGTGTTTTAATTTTTATAAGTTAATTTTATTCACACATATGAGTGATTTCACATAAATATGTACACGAAATTAATTGATATAGGATTAGAACTGGCTAACAATCTGGTCCTTTGAAACTGTAGCTATGGCCTATGGAAGTGCTTTGGTGGGGAACTCCACGTGTTAAATAGAAATGTCCTGTTTTCAGTATGACAAGACCGTAGAAGATAAGCTCGTTCATTCGGGACCCTCGTGTCAGAGGGAGAGAGGAGAAGGTGTTGGGCAATGGCCCTGAAATCACACGAACTACTTAGCTGATTAGCACGTTATATACTACCTGGATAAGGTCTTCCCGAATTCTGGTATTTCCAGTTCCTCCAAAGCTGGGAGTGGAAATGGCTTCTTATTATTATTATTTCCCAATCGCACAAGCTACTCAACGAGATTTTATTTATATATTTACTTATTAATTTAAATTAGGTTTAAAATTTGAGTTGATTTATTATATTGATGACCAGTGTATTTTGTCATTAATATGTGAGTTAAATTTTTTTTGCAACAAATAATTGATTAACGTATCCGAGAGCTAAAAATGACTAAATCGGGTTAGATTAGTCGCGTAGGATGTCAAATACAATTTGTACACTGTTGATGATATTATAAGTTTGTGTTCTGACTGTTTCAATGCCAAGCGTAGCGAACATGTACCGATCACTGAAGTCCGGCACGAAAAATCTAAAGTAGATAGGAACAGACTGCGGCTAATCTATATCTGTCGTTTTTGTATTATCTGCTGTTTGTTTCCCTGGGCCCCCTGAAAAATATCCCATTCTCACCTATCGGGAGAGGCTGCTGTTGTTGCGACAGGATATGGTGACGAATTGACGCCACAGAAAATTGTTTAGAAGATAAAGCATGGGTTGGAATTTGTAGCACTAGAAGGATTGTCGTTCTTGTCGTGATCTAACTATGTGCAGGCATTTCTTTCCAAAAAAGGATAATTGATCTTGGTGAAGGCTCCACGTGCATATTATAGACATCCAATGTGTAGGGATGGACCAAGTATGTGCAATTCTGTGACGTACATTAATGGAGATATGTTCTTGCATTTACAAACATTTCAAACCAATAAGTTTTCAATAAACCTCAAGGGAAACCGGAAATTTAGAAAAATGAAATGATAAAGCCGAAGCAAAAATAAACTGATACTGTTTTCCTTCACCAAATAAAGAAAGTATACCTGGGTGTCCCTACTTTCGAGGTTTTGAAATAGTTGCTTGTCCCTATTACCACCATTAGAATTTGTATATTGCCTGATCTTCTCAAACGCATTGTCGTGTTAGGGAAAAGGAGCATATTCTGCTCACTTGGGACAGAAAATCAACCTAATTTGGAAAACACAGAAACTTGGATAATAAAACATGGTTTTTGTTAGTTTCAAGATCTAAAAAACGAAATTTTTATTAAAAATGATTAACTAAATATTTTATATCATGTATATGATTTATGTTTTGAATTTTGTCTAAATTTCAATTTAAATAAAATTTAAAAATTATAAAATATAAAACATGTTTCATTATAATACAATTTCAATTTAAAAAAAAACATATAGGGTCTAAAATTTTAGCTCGTCATAGATGGCAACAAAAGAGTGGCTTCTTTTAATGTTGTCTTGTTGTGGTCAGCAATGAAAAACAAAATTTGTTTGGAAGGTACTACTCAATAGATTCTTAAATCACTTGCTCGATGGTTACTACTCACAGATTCTTAATCACTTACTCGATGGTTAACTAACATTAATTAGAACTTAAATTGGAATCTTTGCACTTTCCAATCTATCAAGAAAATTATTCATGGGGACTGCCATTAGTGGACAAGTTCTTTATCTCAAAACCAAGAATCTGACAGTTATTTAGTCTAAACGTTTAGTCCTTCAGCAGACAAGATATTCCATCAGAAAATATTTGATTATTTAGTAATTGCTTTTGTTTTTTTCATGGTGGTTGCTTTTAGATGTTCAACTTATCGATAATTTTCAAGTGATGAACCTAAGAGAATATTGTCATGTGGTGTCAATCTTGATATGAAATAAAACTTCAATGAAATTACGACCATCCTTGTCAAATTAATTCAATATCTTATGAGAAAATTCTATTATTGGATCTTTAAAAAATTCGTTAAAAATGTATTTTTAATTCTGAAATATTTATTAAACATTAATGTTTTAGAACGTTATAACATTTACAAAATTTAGACTCTAAATAAAAAAAATTGGATGAGTCATTTGTACATCAATCCAAACAATAAATTCACGGAGACGTTCTCTCTATTTTCTAGGAGGAAAATAGAGAAAGATCATTGAATGTAGCCATCATGCATGGAATCGTTGGTGTGGAAACAAAAAGAATAAAAGGAATAACTAGCTAAGGATGCTTGAAGGATGATTGGCTTTTTACACACTTTCTTTAATAGAGGATTGCCTTTAATTATGTTTTTGAAAAACAATTGTTGATCATATTGCTTTTTAAGAGAAGCTCAGGCGAGTTGATAAATTTCTCTAAGAAATATATCTTTCATATCTCTTCGAACTGAAACAATGATCCTTTGTAAATTAAGTTGTAATTTTTGTAGAAGAGAGAAAATAAAAGTATAATAGAGAGTAATCTAGTTGAATCCATCGAGGAAGCAATAACATTCCGTCGTACGCTGAAAATACTTTTGTAAATCTTTTTTATTGATATCTATAGAATAACACTTCATCTTATAATATTCTTAAATTTTATATAAATTATATCTTTGTATATTATACGTCACATCAACAATATCGTACTATAAATTATAAAACATGTATTTTTAATTTTAAAATGTTTATTAAACACTAATGTTTTAAAATGTTAAAAACAAGCTCTAATATTTACGAAACGTTTAATTTAAACTCTAAATAAATACAAATTTTATATAAATTATATCTCTGTATATTGTATGTCACATAAATAATGTCTTAGTACTTTATTATTTTTTATTACTCATGTGATTATAAAATAATTTTAATTAAAATTAATAACTTAATTTAACTTAAATAATATAACTTATCCTTAATTAATTTAATTTTATAAAACTTTAATTACTCGCAATTTCCAAATTCACTGATGTAATTCATGCTGCCTAAAACTCAAAAAGCCTAGCCGCAATATTTTTTCTCAAAGACTACATCTTTCTATTTGCTCATTATTTATCCTTGTCATGTTATGAGAGCTGTAGAGGCTTTGAGCTTGTTGTCGCAAACTTCTATTCTATTTGGGCTTGTTCGAAAAGTGATTTCTTACTCAAAAAGTTCAACTTTCTCTTTACCCATCATTCCCTTTTCATACGCGCGCCTCCAAAGTCCAGACACCTTTATAAATTATAAATTCTTCTATCATTCTTTGATTTCAGTGATACTATGTGTTTTTGCGTCTATTCCAATTTAAGATTTATGGCGATTGAAAGCATTTGAAAAGAAAAACCATTACTGAAATCGATACATTGATCGTTACTAAAATGGATACACTATTGTTGCTGTTCAATTCAGAAGACGAGAGCAACATTGATTAAAATAACAAGATTCAAACAAGAGATTGGTAACTCAACATCAATAATTCTTAAATAGAAGCATCATATTAAATTGGTGTTGGATTTAGAGAGCTCACTTTTATGAGAAATCTATATCATGAACCTAGTGATGAAACATATTTGTAAACTTTGATACTACACTTCAACCTAAAACCTTAAGACATTAAGTTTATGGGTCATTTTCACTTAAATGTCATTCACTAGTTTCTTCTCTTTCCAATGTGAAATTTCTACTGACACTTGACATCTTAACAATCTTCCCCTCAAGTATGAATTTTCACATTAGGTTTAGACTCCCCCTTGAGTGAAAGCCTTTTTGCTTAGCAGCTCGAGTGTATGATATCATCAAGAGTCCTACTCTATTGGTCTGGGCCTACCAGAAGTCTCCTTGCTCTTCTTAGTAGGGAAGTAACCACGGGATCTGACTACTATCTCCATCCTCGTCATTTGTCGAACCATTAGTTCTGATATCACTTGTTGGATCTAGGGAGCCACTTTTATGAAAAATCCATATCATGGGCCTAGTGATGAAACATATTTGTGAACTTTGACACCATACTTCAACTCAAAACTTTATGACATTAGGTTTACAGGTTCTTTCTTCTTGTAACCTGATAGAGACATAAACAATATGGAGCCCAGAGAGAAAGAATGGTGAAAATTATTTAGCATCTAATTCAATATTCAAGTGGGAGAATTTTAAGACAATCATCCTACATCGGTGAGATGAGAATGTAAGAGGAGGAAAGAAGCTTATAAAATAAAACTCTCTTCTTCTCTTTCAATTCACCAAAAAACTAACATTCCTTTTTGATATATAAGTTAGAGGATTAATTTTGTAATCCCTGATTTTCATTTATAGTGAAACTCTTCTCTCTCCATAGTTTTTACCCTGTTGAAGTTTTTCAAGTAAATATCTTGTACTCTTTAATTTCTTCCTTATTTTCTTTATATTTTTCCTTTTTCCATAATTTCTTTTTCATCAGTTGGCTCATAAATTTGGAAGGTTTATAGAATAGCCACCAATCTTATAACCTATTCAACTAGATACGGAGCAACACGAAGGGGCAGAAACTTGTTAGTGGCAATTTGCAACTAGTGTATGTTTCAATTGGCATGAAACAACTCAATCCAATTGAAAATTTAATAACAATTAGATTTTTGTTAGTTAAAATTAATTTATATTATTTAGATTGAATTAAATTTATCAGTTTTAATTATGATTTAAAATATATAATTAGAATAAGAAATTTTAGTTCAAAATTAATTTAAGTTTAATTAAAATATGTGAATATATTATATGATATAGTAAGACTCATATGATTTATAAAAATAATAAATTTGTATCACATTAATAAAAGGGGACATAACTCTGCTAATAATTTCGCCAATTTAAGATTTAAAATGAACTTTTTATTTTAAATAGTCCGAAATGTTTGGATCTGATAAGTATATTTTTTCTTATAAGGAAGTACTTTGTCTGTAAAATAATTTATGTTGGATGAATGGTTTCTCTATAAATCAAAACAACACGAGAATTATACGGATGTATATATATACAGGTTAGATTTGATCATTGATCCTTATGAATGTCTACTCTATATAATTAACAGAGCAAGATTGAGCAATTAATGTCACTACAACAATTTAATATAATTCGCGACGTTTTAAAAAAAAACGTCACAAATTGTATAGAATTTTTGTGACGTTTTAAAAACGTCACAAAAAGATCTCATTTTTAGCGATGTTTTTGTAAAACGTCGTAGATATGTCAGACCTTTTGCAACATTTTAGAGACAAAATGTCACAAAATAAAAACTTCGACGATTTTCGAGAGAGAACGTCGCAAAAGGTCTAGCATATTGACTCACAATCGGCCATGTAGCTCTCT
>JANIJH010000004.1:56089753-56099998 GCA_024520975.1 Erythroxylum areolatum | reverse complement strand
ACCACATTTCGCGACGTTTTTGGATATTCTGTGACGTTTTAAAAACGTCGCAAAATGTCTTATTTTCTTGTAGTGTGTTTACGTACAAGCAAAATAAGATAACTGCAGCTCTCCAGATAATGTAGAATTAGACAAACTTAGGGTGGGTATAATGGTTCGTGCTGTGAACAAGTAATCCCATTACTCATGTGAAAAATGCTTAAAGCAGATGAGGCTAGTGATACTAGAGGCAGCTAAAGAAAAAATAAAAATTGTCCATAATTTTTAATTTTAATTAAATTAATAATATTTTCCCACAAAAATTGTAAATTTAAAACAAATTATCTTCGCCGCTGAAAGTTGACAAACGGAGATTATATTCCTAATTTTTAATTTTGAATTTAGAGTTGGGAACGAATAAAACAATATTCTATTAAATTTAAAGGTCAATGTAGAACGTTGACGTATGATTGATCAATCTTCATTGTTAACATAAAATTCAAGACAAGACAATTAAACTCAAAGGCTAAATGTTAAGATTAGAATTACAAACCTGACTTACACATGATAGTTTTTTAATTAAAATTAACTTATCTAAATGAGAAACTTATAAAAAAATAAAAAATTTCTTTTAATTTAACTTAATAACTTCTTTGGTCCAGCAAAGACTTAAATCTAAATTCCATAATATAATGTAAATTGATCTTTAAAAAAGCTTATATTTAAATCAGTATTGCCAAAATTTATAATCAAATCAATTTCATGGATGCCTGTCCAATACATGCATTCTCTTGCTTTCTCAAATTTAAAATTGAGATGCCTCATAAAATTACTAATTGTTTCTATCACATCTTGCAGAATCTTCTTTGTTTGTATAGAAATCATGGTGCCTCTCAACTTGTTAAGTAAATCGGTGTCCCTTTCATATCACTACCGTGCATTAGATAATTCTTTAGGTAACAAATCAACAACTACTCAAATCTTCACATGAAAGTGATTTTGAAGTTTTCTTCATCATGGTTTAAAGATCAAATAAAGGCCAAATGATTATAATAAAAGGATCAATATAAGCTCAATTCGTCATAAATGTCTTAAAATGGTATGACAAATAAAACTAAACCAAATGCAGGAAAAATAAACTAAGCGGCTTCAACTGTATGTGTACGTTAACTCGAGGGCAGCAAAAAGACGCGTGATAATAGTTAAAATCTCACGTCCTTGTCTCGTTAAAAGCACATTGGCTGATGATTTGGATTTTTCGAGTTGGAAGACAAATTGGTAACGAATCAAATTAAGAGATTAAGAAAATGTTGTTACGTGGGACAAAACTTTCTATTTATTGAGTAAGTTGGTATTCGTACGATCATGTCCATGTCTCAACCCAGATGTTCGTAAGTAATTTTCCATCACCATCTGCTCCAGCTAACATTCAGGTGACAACTGACAACGCATATTTCGTAAGAACACAATCGAAAAGGAAAGAAACAAAGAAGCATTTGATCAACAAAGTCATAATCACACGTGACGAGTGGCTATTCAGGCAAATCCGTCTCCTAACATTAAGCTAGAAGTTTGTCTGCACTTAGTAATGGTTCAGTTCTATATTCTAGTCCTTTGACATTATGTTTGAATCATGTGCTTCTTTTTGGTAGTTATAAAGTAAATTCATAAACACCTCGTCCTTTATAAAAGGAATAAGCGTTTCTTTGCACCACTTTGTTTTTTTTTTGGGTCAACTTATTTGCTTATAGCTTGACAAGACAGACTCTTGATAAGTTTACATATGCTAATGTATTAGAACACTAGTACGTGTTATCAAAGCTTTGGATGAGTGATGAAGTAAGCCTGCACAACTGGACTGGGCTTAAAATGATTCACCAATTTCAAAAAATGCTTCCATCTCTATGTACTACCATGGATTCCGCCATTCTAGACATGGATTTGTTTTTTCTTTTTAATTGTAATGAACCTTTTTCTAAAAATTTCTTTCAGGTTTCAACATAGTTATATTCTCAAAGCCTTTAACCCATTTGAGCAAATAGGAAATAGTAATGAAAAGAAGAGTCCGACGTATCTTATTTCATCTTTAGCTCTAAACAAAACCAAGCCGTGCCCGTGAGACAACCAAATGAAGAAAGGATGACAATGAAACAAATGAGTAATACAAGATACATCAGATGAAGATACCGAGGCTCTTATAAACAAAGCATTCACAAATTAAGGCACAAGTTGATTAGTTTCCTAGTGAACGTTAACCACAAGTTGAGAAAGGTTCGATTTTAAAGCTGAATAAACAGCTTGCCAACCCTCTTGTGTAGGGTGGACTGAATCCCAGAAGAATGCCGATCTAGGATCCTCGCAGACTCTGTATAGTTTTGTTCCATTCGCATCTACACTAGCACATGAAGAGGCTGCGTTTACACCGGCACAACATGGCTTTAATGGATTCTCAAACTCTGAACTTCCTGCACGGCCACAGCAACAAAAAAAAAAGCGATGCACACGTTAATTTGGTAGCCATTGTCTAATACATTGAAATTTTAAAATTTAAAGGAAAACATGTGATTGCCTGGATGATCATCTTTGTTCTCTAAAATGGTCAGGAACGCTGAATAAAGATCCACCATGACAATGGTAGCATTGGATTTCAATTTGGCAACTGCTTGCTGGAGCAATTGGTTGTGGACGCCCACAAGTATGTTCTGTGTATCATTGCATTGCCTGAATGATGATAGAACGGTCCTGCTGGGAAGACAACCCAGCGGTTGTAAACCAGTCACAGCTATCCTCTTCACTCCCAGATCATTTATGCGTTTCAAGTTCAAGGCAATTTGGTTTACCACTTGCGGAATAAATTCTTGCAGAGCCTATATTATCATGGTAATGATAATATTATTATAAGGATCCAAATTCTGATATCCATATAATGCTGTCCAACAAACTATCAATTAATACTAATAGCCAAAGCATGCAAAAGAATTTGCTTTCATATTTGTATAGTTTCTAAAGCGCTTATTATTTTTTTGATGAAGACGTGCTTAGGTTGACATAGATTGATATCGCATGACAGGACAATAATTTTGGTTACAACAATTGGCAATATATTAGGAGTAAATACCGGTATAAAATTTGAGACAAATAAGAGATGTTGTTACTTCACACCTAAACGAATCAATCTAGTTTGATTCAATTTGACAAGTCATTCTATTTTCACTTAATAATTTGATTTATTAAGTTGCGTATTCACTTAACCAGCAATTATTATTATGTAACCCTTGCTCGTAAACTTCCATAACCTGTGTATAAAGCATGAATCACAGCCCTATTAAGACCACGATATTTTGGCAACGAAATAAATAGCAACTTACACAAGACGAAAAGGGTACGTGGAACTTACTTGAATAGAGCTATTTCGAGCGATGAACGCAGAATAATCATTGCCAGCAGCTGAGACGAGAGCTACAGAGCCCTCTATGTCCATAGAACTGTAGATTTTGTGATTGATCATATCTTGAAAGTAATCAATCTGGGTGGTCATGTTTGGGTATTGAACTGGCGTATCAAACACTCCTGAGCCACCATATGCAAAGTTTACTCCATACTTCAATAGTTTCACCCCCAAATTTCTCCATCTATATGCAATGGGAGACTTAATTCCAATAAACCTCGCTGCATACGTAATCACCAGTCATCATTTATAATTGAATAATATTAAATGCATTATGAGATATAGTATTTGAGCTCAGACGAACGCAATGGCTAGCGAAAAGGGCAAAACAGAAAAGGACAAAATGAGGTTGTTGATTAGCTGGAGTAGTTCACATTTAATTAGTCGGTACATATAACATACAAAGCTGCTTTTTAAATTGATGAGACAGATGGTTCGGTTGCCACTTTCACTTTAAAAGAGGAATGATTGTCATTGGCACAGTTAATTTACACCTTTATGTACATAGTAATTATAACAGATAGTGAAAATATAACTGCACAAGTCTCCCGAGTAAAGTGAATCTACAGCCTTCATCATTGCGGCTCTGATAAACTTACAGGAGGACAACAGGAAAAGGAAATTCTGATAAAAAACATATATTAAAACAGTAAAGCATGAGCTAAAGAAGTAAAGATCGATATACATGAGACAGCTGGTAGTGGGTAAACGAGCAGAAATGCAAAAGGGCTTCATATCATGTGATAAAGTAAGAACATCAAGGGAAAATTAATATAAAAATGAAAGAGACGTTGAACCAATAATGCGGAAATGTTCAGGCGAAGTATACTGCGTCCCTCAGAAGTAATTGTCACTTGAGAAAAAGTTGACAAGCCTGGACTGAATTGGAACCCACCGCCACCCACAAGACATACACAACAAAGACTTATTTTATGCATCCATCTTATTTTTGTTCGCCAAAGAAAGTAAAAGCAAAGCAAAGTCCATCATATCGTATGCGATGGCCTTATTAAAGTTCTTCCACGAAAAGCAAAAAAAAGACACAGTAAAGGAACAAAAGAAGTTGTCATTGCAGAGGGAAAAATTGGACACACGTACCAAGATAATCTGTCAAGACAAGGCCGTCGGAGTAACGGCCGGCTGGCTTTCCTGGAAATGTGATTCCATAGGGTGCTTTCCACGAACTGCCACTGGATTTTCGGTTGTTGCCTGTGTCAACATACGAGTCTCCAAAGACGAAGAGCTTGCTTGGTTTGAACTTGAAGAGATGCCTATGTCCATGGTGGTGGTGGTGGTGGCGATGAGACGATGACCCATCAACCCCAGCACTCCCTGCAAAGGAAACAGAGTTTATTTAGGAGACACATACATAATTAAAAACCTTAATCAATTAGCATATAATAAGAAATAGTACTTGAAAATAAACGTAGAAGATGGAAATCTGAAATTAACCTGAGAGAAGGAAAAGGAGAGAGTAGCAGAAGAAAGTTAAGAGCAGCTTTTGCTTGGCTTCCATAGTAAACTAATAATAGGAGATACAGGATAAGCTTGCTACAAGGTCTGTTTGATCATAAATCAGAAAGAGTTGTCCTTATATAAATAGAAGGGACTCCGGTGGTGTTCATTTGCTGATGTGTATTGTTGTTCATTGACTGCCAAATTCCTTGATTTATTAAAATAAATCAAGTTATTTTAATTGATTTATTTTAATAAATAAATTGACAAGTTATTCATAACTTTCATTTTTGAACGGTTGGCAATTGCATCATTAATTAATATCATAATCAATTATGTTGGCGCACTACTAGAATCAACTCTTTAAATCACATTCTATAAATATAATCTTTTTAAATTTTAATTATCCATTCAATTCTTATTCAAATTGGGAAACCATATACATTGGAGAAAAACAAAAGGTTCAACTAGCAACTAATTTTTCTACCCCTTTTGGTGCAATGTTTTTTCGTTATTTTTTCAATTGTCAAAAGTTTCAAAATTCTCCATTTTATAATAGTAAAGTAGGGACATTAATTATATGTAGCCTTTCTTTTATATTTTTACAAAGAAGCTATTTCGTGACTTGAACATGAGAAATACTAAAATCATATATAATATGATATAATAACAACAACAACAATGTTAAGTAGAAATTTTGTTGACACTCAAAATTTAGAAAAGTTTAGTAATATGCAGCATTATCTCTAACTAAGAAAGAGATCCAGCTCTACCTTAACATGATAAATATCACCAATATTCTCTCCAATTATATACTAAAAAAAAATGGATATACGAACATGTTATGGTATATGTTGACCACAATTCATTCCGTCATGTTAGATTTTTCAAAGAACTCATACAGATGCCAATGTGAAAGCAGCTAAGATTGATTATTTTGTAGCAAGGTTTGCTTTTAAGAGTTAATTATTGAATCCGTTGTTTCTTGAACGGAAGAAGCTAAGATTGATTAAATTAATTATAACAAGGTTGCTTTTTAGAATTGATTTAGTTATGGCCACCTAAACCAAGGCATGAA
Organism: Erythroxylum areolatum; assembly: GCA_024520975.1. Lineage (NCBI taxonomy): Eukaryota > Viridiplantae > Streptophyta > Magnoliopsida > Malpighiales > Erythroxylaceae > Erythroxylum > Erythroxylum areolatum. Next base: position 56,094,038 of record JANIJH010000004.1, on the reverse strand, counting down.
TCGCCTGTGTGAATTATTGGTGAGCGAGAAGACTGAGACAAACCACCGAGTGGATAAAGTTGACGTGAACTTGACGATGCCTACTAACTATTGGATGTCACAAGCATCCATAATTGACCTTCGACTTTTCGTTTCGTTGGCTGGAATTTGACTTGATACGTTGCATTGACATGTGCATACTCTTTCCCATTCCTTTTCTTTTTTTTTTAAAATAACAGTTAATGTTCTTCTTTGTTTTAGTTAATACGTTGTCCATAATAAATTGAAGAATTAGGAATATAATAAGGTCCGAATTTCTCTAGCTTCACTCAAATATTGGCTCATACTAAAACAAAAAGCGTTTAAGTAATTTATAGAGTTTAACAAATTTGCAATTTGAACTATTTTTTTGGTAAATTATTTAAAAAATCTAAAACTTTCTTGTGTCCTTTTAATAATTGTCCAAAATTTTAAATACTTTAATCTGCACTATCACTAGAAAATAGATACTATTATTTTGATATTGCATGTGGAAATTATTTAAGCAATATACATTGACTATAATAATATTAACTATCAGTATAAAAACTATAGAAATGATAAGTTTAATGAGTGGCTACTCCATATCTTCTTATTTATAACTATTTGAATTCTAACAGTTACAAATGATGTGTAATATTGTAGAAGAAAGATACATATATTATTCCATACCTCAAATTTAACAGTAACATAGAATATTAGAAATGCTATAAATAAGGTATAAGTTCCTTTATTCTTATTTTCCTAATCACTGCTTACTATGTTCCTTGGATAATGAGTTTATTAACTACCTCTTCTTTGAATGTTTATTCTTAAAATTAGTGTGGTTACACTATCTCAACCACTTTCAAATATACATTCTAAACCTGTTAAGCCTTCAATCCAGTTGAAATTGGTTCAATCAGCCTTAAAATTTTAGAAACTTCGATCTCAACTTTTTTTATCATCCTACTATCTGTTATTGTGTATAACTTATGGTCTGAAAGAAACTTCAAAACCTTCAAAAACACAGTAATGGAAGTAGGGAGCATTACCATTAGAGTGATCTTCCAAGTTATGGAATAACTCTGCTCAAACACTGAGAGAACGTAATTGTGGAGTTTTGTTTTCTTTTTTTCTTCTAATGTAATGTTTTGCAAGTTGGTTTCAGGTTATAAAAATTTGAGACAAACAGGAGTTCACAATATCATCTCCCTCTTTGGTAATTTATAACAATGGTGAACCCAGTAATCAGGATAGTGTTCATAATGTCGCGTTTTACTTGAATGTTTCAGATGAGTGGATGTGTGAGTATTGTCGATAGTTTAGGGAAGGTTTTTTTTCAAAAAACGTTAAAGATAACGTCTAGGAAGCTTGGTGTAGGGATAGATTGGAGTGAGCATCAGGGGAATAAGCCTGCGCATTCTACAAGGACTTTTACTTTTCATAAAAAGAGCTGGCTTTAGTGAAGGAGATCAATTCAATGGATTCTATAGAGTTATATCGATATCCTTGATGATGAGACGCTACAAGAGTGTAGTGAGTATATATGAAAGGAGTGGGTAAGGCTGTCTCTCAAAACATTATTGGAGGGATGACAGAACTAGGTAGTATTTTGTATTTGGTCTTGTATAGTTTAAGTTCTTATGTCATAAATTGATTTTCTTGTATTCAGTTTAGATTTACTTCAAGTCTATTCAGGTTAGGTTGGTTTTGATTTCGTCTCGGTATGAGATTTGGTTTTGGGCAATCTCTAGCTATGTACATAAATCTTTATTTTCTTGATTTATAAAAAACTATATTATAGTATGTTCTGTCACCTGTAAACATTCTTCTTCCTTTGCCAATGTTTTTTGAGATTTTTGTAAAAGAAAAGTTTATTTCTTCAAAATTGCAAATGGATTAAATATTGTTTGACACATAAGTCACAAAGTCATAAGAGAAGAGTACATGATATAAGGTGTTTTGACTTTTTCTACAAAGGCAACTTAACTGGGAAGAGTTAAGAAAAGTCAACCTATCTAGAGTTCCCAATCTTTTTTTATAAACGAGCCATATAAGGAAGGTAACTTCCGGGAGGGTTTGCTTGCATCAAATTATTCTATACCAAGATTTTTTTTTGCAACTGAGGGAGAAAAAGATCTTTACAAGACAAATTAGTAAACTATCCAGATAGTTAGTTTTTTTAACCAATGATAAGAATCTTCATCACTTAGTCTAAGACTATAATTAAGGATGGAGTTCATAAACTTGGAGGAGCTATCTACCCATTTATACCCATTTATAACCATATTTACCATAGAGGATTATAGGAAGAGATGTTTTAGTCTTTGTACTAAATTGGTCCTGTATAAGGGGCCCAAGTTACTCTAATAGTCAAACCACAAGTATGCACCTTTTGTTCTTGCCAATTTTATAAAAAATGTTTTAGTGAAGTTGCTACCTCAACTTTAGTAATTGTGTCATAAACTAAGACATAATGGATTTGATATAATCTTCCTATAGGCTCCTACCTTTTAAAAAGTAGATATATAAACATTTATCCCATGGAACCTCTTTATTAGTAATAGTTCTCTAAATTCTTATTATAATAAGTTTTGTTGGATAAAATCATTGCAATAATGTCTAGGCCTCCTTCTTTCTTAGGTGAACTGACTTCAGATCAATTAACTTTGGTAAATGACTTCATATTTAGATCATATGACCATAGAAAACTCCTTAACATCTTCTTTACAATTTTGATAAGCCCTTTAAAGAGAAAAATACAAGGGGATAAGTAGATATATAGAATTAAGTATAGAGTTGAATAATTGCACCCTACTAGTAAAAGAGAGACACATACTGCATCATTTACAAAATATTCTATATGTTTTCTCCAATAATAGCAAGCATTTCTTGAATCTTATTTTTTTAATTGTCATTGGTAGATAGGTAAAAGGAGGATCTTAAAATTGTAGATCTGTGATTTAGGATAACCAAGGGGTAAGGTATTTTGTAGTTGTAGAAACTATTGACTGATATATCCTTCTATTAATGATTAAACCTGAGAGCAATTTCAATGTGTGTAAGGAAGAAATAAGTCTGCACATCGATTTATCCTCAACTCTTATGAACACAAGCAAGTAATTTGTAAATGTAAGGCTAAAAAGTCTTAACTTCTTATATACATAGAATGAATAGGTAAGGTGAGATGGAGTCCCTTTATTAACCCTTTCACTCCTATAATTAAGTTAGTAGGTTCTCGATTGATAAGGATTCCATAAGACGTGGTTGACATACATTGGTTGATCTAGTTAATAAATATACGAAAATCAAAATGCATCTAGTGTATATACAATGATGTTTGAATATATTGAATTGAAAGCCATATGAAAATCTACTTTGATTGCACAATTCTTATTGGATATTTTCATACCATAACCTTTAAACGCCTCTTGATCTAATATTATATTATATCCAATCATTTTATCTGTAATAAAGGCTTCTTGGGACTCATCAATAAGGATTTTTAAGATAAGCTTGAATCTAGAAGCAATAAATTTAGTTATAATCTTATATAGAATGTTTTACAATAAGAGATAGTTCTAAAGTCTTTGTGGGAGTTTAGATTTTTAATATTAAGAATAAGGCAAATATAGTTTTTATTGATTTCTCTTAAGATTTTTTATTTTTAAAAAAATTTAAGACAACTTCAGTTACTACTTCTTTGATAAGATGTCAATTTTTTTTAAATAACATTAGTCTATCTAAGCGAAGAGACTTATCTAGATTGAGTTCAAAGACGTCTCTTTCAAAATCTTCAGTATTGAAAGGATTAATAAGAGAATTTGCTTCCTCTTATTTGGTCAGTGATAAAAGATTTGAGCAGTTGAAAAAAAAAAGAATCACCACTATCTTAAGAACCAAGGGTGCAAAGAAAATAATCATAAGCTTCTTACTTGGTCTTATTTTGTGATTGAGCTAAACTGTTGGAACTCCACCTTGGTGAGTCACGGGCCCGACGTCCTACGTGATATCTGGACGCGCATCCCACGAGGGAGGAACTCCTCACCACAGAAGAAAACTCAAATCGAACTTATTTCACTTACTCCCGAACGGATCTTGAAAAATTCACCCTAATCTCCCTCAATAAAATTGATCTGCTTAGGGCCCAAAATTAAATCCGATTTCTAAGCTAAAATGAAATTCCACATCTCTAGATTATTCAGAGCCAAAAATCTCCTCAATCGGATCTCTATAAATCAAGAAATCACCCAAATACGGAATCATATTCAATATCTCCACACAA
>JANIJH010000004.1:56010050-56036064 GCA_024520975.1 Erythroxylum areolatum | reverse complement strand
AATGCTAGAATCTCAGTTATTCAGCCAGCACACCTATCTCACTTTCCAAGCAAAATTTAAAACCCTTAAAGCCATAAGTGGACAAAAATTCCTTCATATGAACTCTAGCCATACTTCTTAAGTTTAATTTAAGCCAAACCTCAACTCAATATCTTAACCATATCAAAAGTTATGATCAAAAACCTGAAACATACACAAAGCAAATTTTTCCAGATTTGATACCTAATTCAACTCCTTTCATTCTAACAACATTTCTACATCAATAAGCATCCAATTTAGTCACTCATTTAGCCAAATTTTCGTCAAGAACTTCACTTGAACATAAAGCCACAAAATCACAAAACTCATACTCAACCATCTCCCATTAATAAACACTCATCTAACAACAATATTATCCATCCAAAACAACTTAATTCATCTCATTTATTAACTTCTAATTCATCATTCACCAATCATCAATCAATCAAAGACTTAACATATCCATATAGTCAAAGCACAACTTCATACAATTAATGCACAAGATGTCATAATTAATGCATTAACCAACATAAAACATAGTACTTACCCAATTAAGCTCCCACTTTCTTCAATTTCTCAAACATAACTACAATTCCTCTTCCTCCCTACATACACGATTATCACCCTCAAAGTTTAGGTTGGTGTTTCTTTGTGAACAAGGAGGAGGAAGCAAGTAGCATATGAGAGGTTTCTTGAGTGGGTGAGGGTGATAGCAATTCCAACTAAAAAGAAGGAGAAAAATCAATGAAGAAGGAGGAGAGATGGAGAGTGTCGGATGGAGGAGGAAGAAGAACAAAAGAATTTTGTCCCTTTTTGATGAAAGCCTCGAGAATGCACTAAAGGGAGGGGTTTTTAATGAAATAAAACATGGCATGCTAGGCAAGTGACACATGTCACTTGCCACATATCAATCTCCCATTTGCTCCATTTAATTTCTTTCAATTTTTAGCCCAATTTCTCTCTAAATTCCAAGGGCTCAAAGTAATAAATCCTAAAATCATGTATCTAATTTTCCAGTGCCATTGGACGGTCATTTTCGGTACTGGAAACCAAATCAGTCTGTCACTTGTAAATTTTTCGGTCCGGAAAGGTATCCCGAAAAATTTTCAAAAAAATTCCTAAATTTTCACAAAAATGTAAAACACACAAAAATCTACTTCATTTCCATGTTCAAGCACCAATTCATATTTTTTCACAATAAACACTTATGCCGGGAAATGTCAGGAATGCATGTACAAACATGTGCATATATAAAAATTACAATTTATGCATATATGGAGGCCATATTATGCATGAACATACCGAGACTAGTTTACTCACTCATAACCCATTCCAAATTACCATTTTACCCTTCCGATCCATGATGGAATGTTACAATTTAACTCCTTTTTCTTCCAGTTCAAAATCAATCAACTACAAGTTCATAAAATAATAACTATAAAAACTGAAACTTCAAGCTCTCTCTCTCTTTATTGTGTTTTCATTTTCCAAACCATTTCATTTCATCAAAAACTTATCGTTTCATCAACTCTATTTCATGACCTCATCAACATCTTCATATAAAATCATTAAACTCATTTCAGACTATGTAAAACCATCTCTAAAAATACTTCACAATTACATGCATGAACAGTACGTCAACTTTACCTAGAATAGAGTACATGCATTTCTTCATCATCTTACGTAAACTTTTACATATTCAAACCAGAATAGATTATCTACATATATATCCATCCACAAACATTTTACAACTCCTCTCGGGTATAAAAACCAAAAATAATTCAAAAAAACTCGTCGGATATTCACCAGTTATCAACCTTCAAAGTCGCGATCGTGCATGTGCACGATCGTGACATTCACTTAAAAATCACCAATGTCGCTATCGTGCAGCAACTTTCAATTTTAACCCTACGACCCTCATTTTTTTTAACTTCCAAAGTCAAAGTCGTGCTTATGCACGATGATGCACTTCCAATATTCATTCACAAGCAAGACGGTGCAATTCTTCTTCACCAAAACTTAACTTCTAAAGTCCATAATTTTTTATCCCAAACTCCAAAAATTGCAAACTTTATATCAATGAAAAGATAAAAGAAAGATCTTTAACTTCCATGAAGACAATTTTGTCAAAATCCATCTAGATCAGTACAGTTTATTCATGAAAATTTTAGATCAAATTTAACTCCCTTAACTATTCATTTCCTGTAACTTCTCAGGTGACTTCTATTTACTAAAATCCAACACATCAATTTTTTTTCTAGTCCTTCTACTCCATTTCATTTAACTCATTCACTATAACCACAATTCTCAACATATCCCATTACAATTCAATATACCCGGAATGTTAATAAGTGCATAAACAATTATTTTCATGTGTGCAAAAATTCAAATTCACATGCATGTATGCTAACATTATGCTGAGCATGGAATACAAATTTTGTTTTAACTCGCACATTGCTATTTTCTTCATTATTGAAATCTAAATTCTAACTCTTAATATGGGGACGGGATGTTACATCACTAGCTATAATAAGTACTAATCCTAAAGAAAGTGACTAAGTAAAGCCATATATCTCTCTCAAGCTTCATGAAATGCTTCTCCTTTCTTCTATTGCTTCTCACTCCTCAAAAAAATCTACATCTTTTAAGATTATCCATGTCTTAACTTGATACCACATAAAATATAAGCAATGCCTTATTCGATGCTCATCTTTTTTTAGGCCATTTAGTGGAAGTGTTTGGATCACCAAATTAAACTCTTCTATAAATATTAATATATCATCTCCTGGAAATCTATTAAAGGTCATAACCAAATGGAAATGTGCTTGCTTTAACTTATAGTTTCTTTCCCTTTCTCTGAGTTTTATGTATGAAAAATTGACACGATTATTAGCAATTCAATTTCCTCTATAAACATCCTTTGTAGCTACTGCTCCATATTTATAACTTCATTATCATATTGTGCAATCATCTCTTCTTTTTTTTCTTAATTTTCTTCTATAGGTTCATTTAATTTCATTTGAAATTGAAGATCTAGGTTTGCACTCTTGGACCCCTTATCTCATATCAACTACCTGAAATAAATAAAAATAAACCAAGATTTTAAAGAAAATAGTGAAACTAGTTCCTCGATAATAAGGCTAAATTTTTAATTATATACTATTTAATTTGCATGTGTAAAGAGTCAATCATAGAAAGTAAAGAAAATTAAAGTGATTCTAGAGTATCAATCCCATAGAGAACTATGTAACTATTCATATTAGTATTAGTTATGCTAACAAACTAAATAAAACAAAGGATTGAATAGAAATAACTAACCTAATAAACTAATAACAACAAAGCAAACAAAGTAATCAATAAAATAAACATTAGGGATTTTGGGGTTCACTTATATGGCAATTCAATTATCATACACAATTGATTTATTTTGGTTGAAATAATAATTAACTTAGTGTATTTATACCCTTCTTTAAGGCACACTAGTATATATAATTAGGTAACTACCATCTGTAAATATATAATTTAATCTAATCAAACTCATAACGCATGAATAATTTATATAAATATCATTAACTTCTAAGATATCATTGTTCTGTACCACTAAAGTATTTATTCTCCTATTATACAAATTATACTTCTCTGATTGGTCCTTTAAACAATCTTTAAGATTGAGTTTATGGTAGCCAATCACAAATATAACATTAAGATCAAAGAGAATAAATTCAACCATTGAAATAATCAAAATATGTATAAATAATTAAATAAATCCTTACGAGCGACATCCCTAAACCCTAATTAAGGTTCTAAACGCTAAACAAAATGAAAAATAAGTATAAACATTTAAATCTTAACATAGAAAGGAAGAGTATAAGAAAAGAATTTAAGAAAATATCTCACCAACTTATCCAATTCTTGCTACCAAATCTTCCTCTAATATAAAGAATGAAGAATAATTATGAAAAAAATCTCATATGAAATCTCTCAAAGAAGTCTAATATAATTCTTCTAAATATCCCTTAGATTAACTTTAACACAAATATTTATAAATAGGATTATAATAGCATAATTTTATATTACTTTAACTTAAAGAAGGGCAATTTCATATAAATTATGCCTGAGAATTAGCCCCTACAACACATTCAAGACCAGCTTTGATCTTATTCTAGAATTTCACTTCTCATTGGTTATTATATAACTAGCACTTGACATGCTTTATAATTGGCACTAATTTTATATTATTTCTCTTTATAATTTAAAGGTGAGTTTGGCATTGGATGTGCTTCATATATAACGCTAGTCTTATTCTGCTTTTAATTTCTAAAACCTTTGCTAAGGATAAATGTCTATTTTATTACCAATACTAGAGCCTATTATGCTTTTAGTCCTCCAACTTCTCCATTTTTCAACCTCTTTAAGTTGGAACTGGATATAAAGAGAAATTTACAAAGTTAAGATTTTACAAAGTTTTTACCAATCTTCTTATCTTCCAAACAACTCCAAAATCTCATTAACTGAATAGCTATAAAGAAATTTACACTAAATCTTAGGTTTATTGTTTTAAATTCATCACCTACAAAATAATGAACTAAACATTAAAAAACAAAATAAAATCCATAAAAAATACTATAAAGGCACCAAATACCAGGTAAATATACTTAAATTACATATAACATATCAACCTATTAATCATCTTATAATTTTGGTTCTAATTCTTTATAACAATAAGTTAAGATTCTTCTTATACTTGGTTTACGATTCCATATAATCATTAGGTCAAGGTTCTATTTTTAATATACTTTTAGCTTCCTTAAGGTTTGATTATGAATCAAGTGTTTTGGGTTTCAAGGCTTCATCCTTAGGATTTGCATCACTAATATTATCTCATATTTTTAAATAGGGTAGGCAAACAACTAGTCCAACAATTGTAATGGTTTTTGGGCAACGTACTCAGTACACAACCGCCTAAAGATAACACTACTTGGTTAATCTCATCCAGAAACCCTTGAATATACGTTAAGCTAAAATGAATGGAGCTAGCAGATGAGAAGATTGTTTATTGTTTATTATAAGCCCATTTGCACCACAGTACAAAGTACTTGATCTATTATTGTGAATCTAATCATATCTTTATTTTCTGTATTAGGCCTTAGAGTGATATTTCGTAAACACTAATAAAACTATGAAGTTTTCCTTACGTGATCTCTTTCCTCTCTAAAAATTTTCAATTGAAGGTAAGAAATAATACTTGTAGATAATGACATTGAGTTCATTATGATTTGTATCAATCTTTAAACAAGAACTTATTTCTTGGAATTAGGTTTCATCTTTCTATTCAAAGTATCTACATATATCATTACTTAAACAATAAAAGCATTAATATTAATAGGTACAAATATTAATTACTATAGGGTGAAAATATAATATGAAAATTTTGAAAAAATTAGATAAATAATTACCAATGATAGGCACTTAAAAAATTACTCCCCAACATTTTCTTCGTTTAAGATGAAACCACCTAACAAGGCATTTTTCCATAAGCAAGTTGAAACTCATCTTTCTACATGAAAATATCACAACTCTCTTTGTTTTATTATATTTCCTTTTTTCTAAGAAAATAAATTAGATTCTTGTTAAATTCACCAAAAAACCAAATCAGTATATATATGCAATTATCTATATTTGACGAAGAACAACACTTTACCTTTCCCACACAAAAAAAATAAAAATATTTACTTCCAAGATTATAACTAAACTATGAGCTACAAAGTTGTTTTGGGCCTTTGCACATACACAATCACATTCTATTATTTCATAAACACATATGACTTTATTTCCAAAGACGAGGAAAATGCTACAAATTGTATGTGTTTGGCACTAGGTTAGTGTTGCAAAAATAATTTAAGATGAGTTCCAATAGTTAAGCCTTATTAAAGTAGTTGCAGCGGTTATACATATAAATGAAATATGTAAAAGCAACCCATGGATCCGTAAAATCATATCTCCTAATGTACTATATGTTCAAAGTAAATGAGGGTGGTTATAACTTATAAGTGTTTAGAATAATATTTATAAACGAAAGGTCTCCTAATCATTTTTTACTATTTGAAGTTAGGAATTATATATTGTAATGTTCAAAATATTAAATTAATAATAATGAATTCAATTTTACGTAATTAAACTTAAACAATTACTTTTGTTATGTTAATTCAAAATATCTAATAATGCAATATGATAAATATATGCCATAGCGAACATATTTTATCACTTATACATTTAAGATAATAAGCTCTATAGTTGTAACTATAATTCCATAAAAGTAATATGGAAAAATTTTGGTTTTGTAATGCAACACTACATTCGATTGTTAATTTCCAGATGATTATATATCTTAAAGTTAAGGTATGTCCATATTTTTAGATTATTAATATATCCAATGTTCAATCAATTAGAACAACAATTTCAACTTATCACATCTTACAAAATCATGTCACTTTTGGAAGAAAATCTTATATCATATGCTATAAAATCATGTCACTTCTAGAAGAAAATCTTATGTATCTTTTTTGTTGGAGGGAACTTTGAACATTATCACGCCTTACAAAAGTAAACCTTCCATCCACAACTACTTATACTTATAGGCAACTATAGACTCATCCGTCAAGCATAACCACGCATTATGGAATGAATGAAGCCTTTTTCTCCACAATTTTTTTATGGGCACTTATGAATACAACCATCATGCTTGATCACACCTTATAGAAGGAAGACTTTTGTTTACAACTTTTTATAGGAAACTATTGGAACAACCAATCTTTTGTTCTAAAATTTTGTACAATCATTATGGTACCAACCTTTTGTTCTAAAATTTTGTACAATCATTTATTAACATTTAAATAGAGTATCCGTATTTCAAATTTGAAAGAATAAATATTATGTGTGGAATTCTAACAATAGAAAGAAGAGTGTTCAATTTTAAAATTATGATAATTTATTTTTATTTTATATAGGAGGAATCCTTCCACTTGTCAAGAATGTGATAGACATCATGAACAAATAATGAATACCATATTGTTCACACTCCATAAAAAGGTTTATCCCTCTATGATAAACACCACAAGTACAAGTAGAGGAAGAAAATTTTAATTGTCATATATTTTTGTCTCATTCAAACATTTGGTTCTTCTTTTCATAACTCCCTAACTTTAAGATTAAATCCATAACCTTACATTTTATTGTTAAATTTATCTGTCACTTTTATCATTGTTTATAGATAACATAAATTGAGTATAATAGGTAGAATTTGAGCTTATCACTATTAAAATTTTTAAAAACATCAATGCTTATCATATCTTATAAAAAAAATATTTTCAAACACATCAATGGTTTCATAGATTTTTTAACACAAACAACATGAAAATGTACATACATTAATTATTAAATGATGTAACATATTTTATGAGTAATCAAATTCTATCTCTCGCTCAATGCTTTTCTTAATTACTCTCTCGTATTGCTTAAAAAATTATCTCAATATACTACAAATATGCACATAGCTATAAAAGTAAGCATTCATACCCTCTCTTCTTTGTTAGTTATATTCTAACCAAAACTTAATCCCAAATCTTGGTTGGAGTCTACCTCGTATGCTTATCAAATAGAGAAAGCCATTTTGCATTGTTAAACACATGAATTGTTCGCCAAGTTAAACTTAAAAACCTATTTTGTTATGAATTCTTTGATGATTTTGATATCGTAAACAATATTAATAAAACTATCTTTCAAATTTTTACAATTCTTATGGGCACCAAATTTCTCATATGTTTTTTTAATTATATGCCACAAACACAGTATATGACTCAAACTCAGGAATATTAGCTCAATGATATTGCATATACTCTTACATTCATCTATAACAATTGATTTAGGTGGCTTATCATTCATACACCTCAATTATGTATGAAAAAGTCAACAAAAAGTATCAGTCATATCATTTCACAGTATTGCAAAACCAAGTGAAATAGATTATTTATGATGGTTTACATTGAAGAAAAGAGTAAATGGCATTTGATATTTGTTCATATAAGATTTGCAGTATCAAACCTAACTATAGTGCTAAATTCAAAGTAAGTTGCTTGACTCCTCACATTTACATTTAAAAAAACATTCTTTCACCTGCCTTGCTCATCACAGTAAAAAAAAATAATCTTATTTTCTTTTATTATAATGAACATCTTATAAACCACTTTTGCATCTCCTTCTTCTAACCTCACTTAGCTCAATATGTCTATATGATTAAGACAATCCTTTCATAAATATGTTCGCATTAGTTAGTGCGAACATATATTTGTGTACGGACTAATTCTGAAACTATCATTAAATTCAAATATATGTCTTGTTTTTCTACAACTTTATGTTGCCTCATAAACATCATATTACTTGGAATCAAATCATCATTATGCACATCTTTAAATTATGCACATCTTTATAGTTGATTACAGTCTATTACCTTCAATCACATGATAACATAATCGAGAATTATAGGAAATTTTTCACTTAATCTTGATTTTATTTTATTCATCCCTTTTGACTTGTGCAACCAACCTTGACGAAAAATCATCTTTCTAATCGTTTTAGCAACTGCAAACTCATGACACCTTGCATACATTATGTAAAAATCAATTATCTTTTTCAAATTTTAGTCTCATTTCAAGTACCACTTTTCTATCAATGTTCTCCAAGCCATAACATGAAGTTATTGCGTCTAAACAACTCCTCTCATTTTATAATTCATTATTCATTTCATACTTCTGAATTAGACAAAATATGCCATCATATTATACAAAATCTCCCACTCAATTATACGGCAAATAAAACTTGACACGATAATGAATACCATTTATCTATGCCAATCAAACATATCCAAAAAATATTATACCTCATTATACATAATATATCACTCCAGCAAATAATAAATACTACTGTATTATATAAATAATATCACTTATCATCATATCATTAAAAAGATACCACTAAATAACACAATAAATACAATTTTACACTAAAATAAATGACTACACTCAGTTATCTATGACAATCAGACATAACTAAATTAATAAATACAAAAATCACTATACCAAACAGTTGCCATCGTGTTAGTTTTACTCACCCCAGATAAAAAAATGTGATAAAGAGATGTATATTGATGATGTAATAAGATGATGAATAATAATAAAAACTTAGAAAAACAATCAGATCGTCAATGAAATTAAACTAAAAGACGAAGGTTATATTCTGACAGAAATAAATGATGTTACCTTAAGCAGTATTGCACTTTCTAACTTCTTTAGGATGGATTTCTTAGATATCTTTAGGAAACCTTCAAGTAAAATATAGCTAAAAATAAATTCTAGAAATGTCCTATTTCACATTTTTGTTGCTCAAGATTTTATAAATAATTTGAACGGTAGTTTCACACTAATTAAGGCCTTTCGGCCATTGTAAAAGATGAATATCGTACTAATTTGACAAGTTTGTCTTTTTGCCAACAGCAACTTCTTTGTTGCGCTTCAGTAGTCCACAAGAGATCATATAATTTTTAACCACCCAATTACACCAGTGTCCTAAAGTTTTTCTAACACAGATTCTGACCATTCCTTGGTTCCATACCAAAATGGGTTATCAGAATAAGGTAACGATAATTGGAAAACTTCTCTAGAACTTGATGAAATAGGCAATCTACGCTAAAGCGTTAAATCAGCTATAGTTTGCTTCACTGTCACTTTAATTTATCCAAGGTGGACGACAGAATTTTTACTAAAAGCTGATTTCATTATCAGCTTACCATTTCATCAAAAAATAAAACAAGAAGCAAGCTCTTCTAGATAATACAACTCCTTAAAGCTGTTTCTGAAGACTGAAAGCCAACAGGCGCATTAGCAATATGCAATTCAGCTTTGGAAGGGAGTGATCTTGATGACAAGTCCTGGAAAAACGTCATCAGGATCATGAATGTGTGGATTCTTCTCAACAATAAAAGGGTCCCCACATTTCTCACTGATTGTCTGCAGCGTCTCTCCTTCTCGGACAACATAAATCTCGTCGCATGGCTTGCTCCGCATGTCCCTGTGGGCCGACATAACCACGCTAGACCCACTTTCACTCATTTCACAGCAATTTAAAACCATCATCACCGCCATGAACAAAGCACAATAACATGATATCCTCTCGGCCATCAAAGTTGATGAAGAAGCACTCACCATTCTCAAACCAGCTTCTGATCTTCTCTTGATATTTCTGCAAGAAGTTGATATCTGTTACATATGGTGTGTAGTTGCTCGAGGTTTCTTGAACTGGCAATGATGTCTATTAGGAGAGAGTTAAATAACAGAAAGCGTGACATAATTTATTAGGTGGTTGAAGTGGGTGTGGTTTATTGGCGGGCTGCTTCAAACTTCAGTGTGGTAGGTCGAGTGTCAGCATGAGATCAGGATTTCTTCTTCAACATAGAGTTCGGAGTTGGTTTAACCGTTTTTTTGGCTTTCTTTTCTCAGTCTTAGTTTCTTACGTCCATAACGTTGACTTGTTTGCATTTATTTCTAACATTAATCAAGCGTGTTGACTTTTAAGTTTCGATGGTCAAGTATGTCTTTGACAATTCACCGGTTATTTAATAAACAGTTTCCTAATGATTCAGGGCAGTGTCGAGAGAGGTGAGTCGACTGGCTTCAGGTCAAAGTAAACAAAGGCACAAATTGCCGAGTTTTAGCTTGTCTCCGCACGGCACTCCTATAGGCAACATAAAGTGGTCGGCTAACTATTTTGGTATACTTGGTCCTATGGCAGCATAATCCTTGTTGCACCTGTTCCTGTAGTTTACTTAATCGCCGAATTGGGGTCATTGAAGTCGTAACTCGCGGTCTTTACTTCTTACGAGTCACAAGCTATGAGGCCACGAGAAAGGAAATTCCAAAGAAAGAATGAATCGTAATAAAGATATAAACTGATCCCATTTGTCACGATTTAATTGGTTTCCAAGTACTCGCCCGTGAAATAGGTAGGCACTCATGTTGTACAGGTTCCGTGAAATATATGCCAATTCAACAGTTGCAACAATGGAACTCAGAAAATTATCTAATATTCAAGGATGGAGAACAATCCACTATTTCTTTATTCAGGGTCAACAGGAAGCGAGTGAATGCTTTCTCACATCTAGAATTCGAGAAAATGTTTTGTCACAGTAAGACCAACCTCTTCCAAGGCCCTAAAACCCGAGAACTTTGACTGTCATTAGAGGGTTAACGACAAGTCACAAGCAGCCCAATCTCATTTTTTAGTTTCTGCCATCTTCCATAATTTGTAGTAACAAGAAGCTCTCATGGTTTCAACAGTAGGTTTCTGATATAATCAAGGACTTCATCCACATTCACTGTCCAAGCAACAGCAATAGGTGAATATCCTGACCATGGGTTGCTTGAGTTCCATCTACATACAAATCACAGCATCATAAATCGTACAATACAACCAAACTAATTAAACCTACAAAAAATGTAGCAAAACTCAAACCTACTTCTTCAATCCTTGGTCCATCAATGTATGTCCCTCACAGATGCCTTGTGTCTCAACCCTCACAACCCCTTTCCTATAAGTGAAGAGATCGGGGCGTACCAATGCCACAAAGCTGACAGGATCGTGGAGGAAAATCCCTGAAACCACATTCAGAGTCATTACCTGCAAGAAATAAAAGAAGCAACCACAACAAATTCAAACCTCACCACGTTAAGAACGTCAATTATCCCATGTGCTTACCATATACACCGTCAGACTTCACATGCCAGTCTCTATAGAATTTGCACATATCGCATAATACTTGAGTATACTTCCCTTTAGATTGCCTTAATGATTGAAGGTCATCATCTGTATTTCAGCATAAATATTATTACCATCAAAGGGAGCTTTTACATAAAAGGTGTAATAAGACATCCATGTGAAGATTCTATTCCACCTGTAAATTTAACTTGGGTTGTGATATTTATTCCAACAACGGTGATGTCTGCTCCAGAAGTGAACACTACGTCTGCTGCTTCTGGGTCTCCAAAAATCTGTAAGTTACCTAAATCATCAGCTTGTATAGCACACACTTGGGAAATAAAATTTTTCCAAATGAAGCAAAACATTAAATCTTCGAAATTTTCAAACTACAATTACTTCACTATGCAGAAGCAGAATGTATACTATCAAGATAAATCCAAACCTGGTTGAATTGAGTAGAGCTTCCTTAAAAAAATTTAGCAAAGCAAGAGATTTAGAAACGAGTAAGACATTCATTGAAGCAGAAACCTGAATCATATCGTTTATTTGTTTTCTACAGACAACGGTAAACCAAATTCAGATAGCATCATGTATTTTCAAGAACGGAGAACAAAACTTACATTTGCTTCAGCCGCAGGATTGACATTTCCCAAAGCAAAGAAAGCACCTCCAAGTATGACAATAGTTTTCACTTTCCTTGCAAAGGAAGAGTCTCTTTTGATTGCCTGATATTGGAGCAGTAATGTTATGCAATCACGAAATTCAAAATTATTTACTGCAAATGGAAACTGGAGTTGATAACTTACCAAAGCCAGGTTAGTCAGTGGCCCTAGTGCAAGTATAGATACCTCACCAGGGTACTCATTGACCTTATCAACCAAAAATTCTGAAGCAGTCTTCTCAGATTTCCTTGCTTTAGGAGAAGGTAGGCATATGTTGCCTAATCCATCAGAACCATGAGCAAAATCAGCAACACGAGGCCTTCCTCCCTAACCAGCAGAAGGGATGGTTTAAAAATAAGAAAACATGAACTGATGCATATTAGAAAGTTAATAAGGTGAGAAATACTAACAGAAAGGATCACGGAAGAATATTAGTTTAGATATTTTGCTACATATCAATGTAATAGAGAAGCTATTCAAAATCAAGTCAAAGGCATATGCCCAAGAAGTATGGAAAAATAAATAGGGTAAGGAACAGAATTTCTCATATTTGGCCAGGTGTTACTGCTTCTTCCTTTCTTTCTTTAGGCAAGAATGATGAGGGTGATAAAAAAAAAAAAAGGATTTGACAATAGCATAATTTACCACTAAGCCTGACACGTCTCATTTGCTAAGTAAAAGAATACGTTTCGATTTGTTGCTGCCTTTTGACTCATACAGAATATAAAATTAAAAGAATGTGTTTAGCTTCGTACTATACATTACTTTCCAGAAGAAAAGAACAGACACTCTTTGCCCAGTTTCAAAAGCAAAAACTAATTATTTTGTTCAAAACTAAAGTTAGAGATGTTACCACCAAATGTATCGCTGTTTTTAAAACTCAAATTCTTTACTAGTGATGCTCTTATTTCTTGCTTTACTTTCAGGAAGTTGACAGCAAAAAGTGGTTCCAACAAAACACTAAAAGGAAAGAAATAAAATAATTTAAAGTTACAGCTATATAAGTCCAACTTCACCATAAACTTAGCAGATTAAGCCAAGTAGATATATATAGACAATTACCTTCAGAGGTTCACGACTGCCTTCAGCCACGGGAAGATCTGTCCGCCCTGCGATCTCACACTATCCTTTTGCACATTATAAAAACGAATTGATCATGCAAGTGTCCTCCGTATATGAAAACTCTGAAATAAGACAAAGTAATTACTATGTCACAGAAGACAAGCAAATGACAGGCGCACATACCAGAAGCAAAGCATTGCGAGTGGCATCCTCTGTGTTGACATTACCAAATATCGTTGTCAACCCTATGATTTCCAGCTCCGGAGACTGAAATGCCATCAAGATTGCCATGCTGTCATCTATCAACAATAAGCACGATTAACAAAACTAATTCAGCATCATAAATTCGCAACCTAACTAAAACAACAGATTTTGGAACGTACAACTTTCAGGAAACAAAAAAAGCAACCTTTATTGATGCCTGGGAAAGGATAAAACTTTTGAAAACCCAGATTCTCCAAAAGTTGGAGGAATCATTACATCTTTTTCAAGCTACTGGCAAATGGCAGCCAAGTGAAGTTTACATTTCCCTATTCTTTTGATTCTGTCCTACAAAGTTCATGTAGATGATGCAAGTGAACGGAACATGAATCTTGGCTAGCAAATTAAAAATCCATTTTCGACGTCCTTTTAAAAGCCACGACAGACGAGTGAGAAAAAAAGGAAGTACAAATCTTTGTTTTCCCCTCAAGTTCTGTAACTATATCTGAACTTTAAAAGGGGAGAAACGAAATTATCATGAAATTGATAAAACCATAACCAAAAGACGAATTTTCAATTCTTCATCTGCACTCTTTTTCTTTTCGGATTACAATAGCAAAGGAACATCAGGCCGTTTAACCAATCACATTATATATTTCTCCCTCAATCCTCTATCCCCAAAATCCAAGAAGAGAAGAAACGCATAGACAAACAACATAAAACTCGAGGAAGAAAAGCCACTCATTGTACGAAACAATCACGTGTATAACATTACTGAATCACCAGTACACAATTTTTTAACCATAAATTTCGGCGAGATAACGCAAAACGCAATTTCTCTTCATACATTGCATCCAAGAAACAGGGTAACAAAAAGTAAAACAGAAAAACTCACCGATCCCAGGATCAGTATCGATAATGAGCTTGGAAGGATTCAATACGCCATCGTGCAGACCGTTCATTCTCTTTGACAGGCCCCCCATATCTACTAAAGAAAGCTCTCAGGCGGTGAAACAGCAATCAAGATTCAATTTCTATCAATCAATCAGTATCTGTCTTCTATCCCTATCTCTCTTATATAAAAATATATAGAAGGAGAAGATGTCACAGTTGTAGTAGATATGGATATTAAAATGAAGGTTTAACTTGAAAGGAAGAACATACTTGGCCAAAGACAAAGACTGCTTGGCGGGAAGCGTTACTGGCTGGTTGGTTTTTGGTGACGGAAGATACGACGGAGACGCCGGTGCGAAGCAGAGCTGCCACCGCACGACGACAACGCGACAACCTATGTTCTCGCTGGCTGGTGGATTTTGGGATTGCATGTGACCGATTGCTTTTTAAGGAACAAACAAAGAATGTACAAAGTTGTGGGACTTTGATTGTGAAACGTGGGTATATTCCCCTTCTTCATCTGAATATTTTCCGGTTCCTCTTAGATTATTACAGTCACGAAATCTTGTGGGGCCATCGATTTTGTCGTGATTTTGTGATAATATGATAAAGAGAGGATCGTATGGGTATATCTTAAGAGATTTCCCAACGATCTCAAATATTTTTTAAAAAAATTTAAAAGTGATTTGGGACATTTGTCCATTAGTTTCATCTTTCATGGGTATCTTAAGAGACTTCCCAAGATCTTGAATAAATTTTGAAGGCTTCCATACTTATAAATTGCCTAGTCCACATAATTTATTAATAAATATATAGTAAAAATAACATTTTATTCATATATTATAAAAATATTTAAGGGCTTCATTCTTAAATTTTATGATAATAGAAACTATTCTGTAAATGGGTGTTAATATTGAAATTTATTTTATAATAATAGATTTTGTGTATATTTAAACTTTTATGAATATTTTAAAAAATAATTCATAGATTTTATCAAAGTTTTGATGTGTACATGTTCTTGTATGATAGGATTGTGTAAATTCTACATTAAAGTATAAGGCCTTGTTTTGATGAACGAAAGTTATTTTTTGAAATATTGAAAGTATTTAGCTGCTGTTAAATCGCTAATAATCATAATTAGTAATTAGTTAATTGAGTTAGAGGATTTAAATCAATTTAATGTTTATAAAGTGATTTGTTTTAACAACTGAAAAATTAAAGAACTAAAAGATGATTGTGTTCAAAAGTTATTACAAATTATTCAAATTGTCATCTTTTGTTATTGCTTTCCTTTTACCAAACTTCAACTTGATTAATATGGAGAAAGAAAGTATTAATTATTATTATTATTAGAGTTATAAACTTAATTTTTGTTAAATTAAATATCTAACATATAAATTTTTATAAGAATATTCTAAAAAATTATAAGATATAATAATCATATTCTTATAAATCTTTTTTTAAAGTCATACCTTGTCATTTTATACATAAACAACTAATACTAAACAGCTAATTTTATCAAATATTCTTAAATAAGAATTAGTAAATTCATTTAATAACTTATTTAGGTCAATAGTATAATAAATACAGTTTAATTTTATTCATTATTTATTCTAAAAATAATGGGTATAAATTTCTTTATTATTAAAAACCATTTATAACTAATTTATGGAACTCATAAAATACAATAACACAATAATGTGATAAAAGACAAGTGACTAAGATGGATTCAGATATGGGCAAAAGTACCGGTGATTGTAAGAAGTTGGTCAAAATTGCGTTTAATCTTTTAAATTAAGTTTGTTTAATTTCATATAGGAATATTCATAATAAGATGTCCAAAGATGAAAATCAAAAAAATGCTCTTCGAGAACTAGGAAACAGGCATATCCTCTTTGTCTCTTCAAGAGTAGCAAAGCCTCACTAGCCTGTCCATTATGAGAAACAAAACCAAGTCCTATTATATATAATATATACAGGGAAGTCGATAAGTTGGACAGCAGTAGGGTGTCCTGTTTTGCCACAGAACAGCAAGAAGTTCCTTGTTTTTGGACTGAAAGATAACCACACGTCACGAGGCTTTGTTGTGCATGTCCCCTTGGAGCCATCGTAGACAGTGAATTGAAATTGTGACTCGGGAAAGAGGACAGATCTTTATTTGGAAAGCAAACACTGACTGCAATCCAGGAGTCTACGTAACTTTATTTGGATAATGTTGAACCAGCCTCTGGATTCTAGGAACGAATATCTATTCGAATGATTCGTCCAAGAGGAAAGTTCAATTACTTTGGAACTCGCTGTTGTTACATTTCATTCTTCTTTTGAAAAGGGCATTGAAAGGTGGGAAGATTTCACTTTCCATGAAACATAACGAACGTTGGCAATCTTAAGCCCGAGCAAACGTTATGCCCATAGAAGTAATACCCAAAAGTTTTAGGTCTCAACACGATTATCAAATTTTAGATGATCAAGTCGCTATCCAAGGGAAAGCAACTTGAAATTTGAAGCTTTATATGATGTCTATCACTATAAGTAATAGTTAAACCAAAAATGTAGGGAAATTTTCAATTTCTTTTCCTTTCTCCTAAGCAATGGTAGGAAAGGTGCTCACTAAGGACCAGAATTATGGGTAAACATAAACTCATCTTTCATAATTAAGAGAATAAAAAAGGTAATGAAAAGTAGGAAAGTGAAAAGTTTAGAAATTGGAATAATAGCAAAATTGCAAGTCCTCATTCATCAAATTTCATCATTTCTTCTCAAATATCAACACAAAGGGAGAGCGAGAGACCAGAAGAAGAGAGAAACCACTAAATAAAATTTAGTGGGATTTTGCTCCAAACCTAGTCAATCAACTCCCAATTGCTCCATTAATGATTAAATTGTTATCTTATACGCTTAAATTCAAGAATTTTGTCTCGGTCTTGTATCAATCAACAACATTCTCATCTAGATAAGAAATGCATCTCTCTCAAGTCTAAACACAATTTTTTTAATTTTTTGCATTAAAATTTAAATTTTCTTAGTAACTTTCATGATATGGAGATTAAGTAAAAATTTGAAATTTAATTATGAGTATAATATCGTTTCCTATCTAAGTTAAAACTCATTAAATTCTAATATAATTTATCTTTCTTTTATTTCCTTCTTCAATTGAAATTTATCCGATTAAACTGAAATTTGTCGATTTGATTATGAAAGATATTTGTCAATCACAATTTTGAGTATAATTTTAATTCGAATTGAAATTTATCCAAATAATTTATCTCTCTTTCATTTTGTAGATTTCATAATTAATAGTTTTTATCCCGAATTTCCTTTTTCAGTTGCAATTTATCTCTCTTCTATTTATTAAGTCATAATTAGCAATTTCTAATTTCTTGGTTCTCATGATTTAGTATATATAAATTTAATTTTATAGATTATTGATGAAATTTAGTTTTAATGTTTTTATAATGTGAATGTTGTTAATATCTATTCTCTTTGGTGAAAAGTAGATTAGTGTTAGCTGTCAATGTTTTAGAATCACTTGAAAAATCAAAAATAGATTCTCAATATGATAGCTTTTATCATAAAGGTTCGCTCTTTGTTTTTCATTTTCAATATAGGATGTTAAATTTTACACTTTATTTTTTTCCTTTGTTTCAGATATATAATATTATTGACATATCTTTGTGATATATAGTCGGTTTACTGATGTTCTAATGTGCTTGCCTGCTTCTTCTAATTTAATATATGTGCTTTAATTCTTTTTCTAGTCTAATTGTATTATAATTTGTTGCCTAAAAATATTCGTCTAGAAGTGAAAAAGGAAAAAAAAAGTAGAACATTTAATAGAATCCTAAAAAAGAGCCATCGAAAAATTTGTTAAAAGAGTAAGCTCATCTAGTTAGAATCTTAAGAAATTATGTGAATGTAATTTTGAACAACCTAATGAAAATTTAAGTGAAGAGATTCATATTCATCAAAATGTTAGCAATTTGAATGAGAATGATCATGTACTAAACGCATCCAATTTAGAAAATTTAAATGCAGATGAGTAACTAATCCCTCAATTGGATATTTATAATCCTAGAAATTGGAATAATCTTGCAAATAAAGTAAAGGATATTTTAGTTGAAAAAGAACCTGTAAAAGAATTGAATCTTGTGTTTCCTTTGGACAATACTTTTCAATATTTGTCATATTTTTTATTCTAGAAAATTGAGTAATGGACGTATTAGCGATAAAAATAGTTGGTTTACTCTAAACATGTGGATAAAATATATTGTTCTTATTGTAATTTATTTAGATCTAATAATAAACAAATTGTATTAGCAAATGATAGATTTAGAAATTAGAAGTATCTTAGTAAGAGAGTTAAAGAACATGAGAATAGTGTTCAGCCTATGACTAACATAAAGACTTGGAATGAACTAAGAGTAAGATTGAGCAAAAATTAAATAATTAATAAAGATTTGCAATAAGAAATTGTAATGGAGAAAGAAATTTAGAGACAAATTTTGATAAAAATATTTTTTGTCATGAAATCTCTTGCTAAATAATATTTGACCTTTTGAGGATCCAACGAAAAACTTTACCAAGATAGTAATGGTAATTTTTTAGGATTGATTGAGATAATTGTTGAATTTAATGTGATAATGTAAGATCATGTCTAAACACATTCAAAATAATAAATTTCATCATAATTATCTTGGTCACAAAATTCAGTATATGTTGATTTCTCTTTTGGCTTATAGTCTTAATAGGTAAATCATAAGGATCATTAAAGAAGTAAAATACTTTTCTATAATTCTTGATTATACCCTAGATGTGAGCCATCAAGAACAAATACATCTAATAGTATAGTATGTGAATATGTTAAGGATCAAAATAAAAATAGATGATTGCTTTTAAAAGTTTTTAAAGGTAGATGACACATTTAGATTGAAACTTTTCAATGAATTATTGAATGCATTTAATTCTCCCGATCTTAATGTCCATGATGTCAGGGTCAAGGTTATGGCAATAGTTCTAACATAAAGAGAAACCACCAATAGGTTCTAAAGCAATTACCTGAAATAAATTCAAGAGCATGATATATATCATGTGTTTGTCATAGTCATAGTCTTAATCTTACTCTTAGTGATATCACATATACTTATGTAAAATTATTTAACTTTTTGGAATTATGCAATGCATATATTCATTATTTACATGTTTTCCTAAAATGTGGAAGGTTTTACTTGATAATGTTCTTGGCTTAATCACAAAATCATTGTCCAATACCTATTGTGAGAGTGAAATAAAAGTGCTAAGGTTATTAGATTTCAAGCTCCTAAAATAAAATTGGCTTCGATAGAATTATCTGGATTTTGTGATGATGCCAAGTTAATAAATGAAGTGGAAAGTTTAGTTAGTGCACTAGAGAATTTTGAGTTTTAACTTGATACGGTTATTTGATATGATATTTTATTTGGTATTAATATGGAGAGTAAAAAGTTGCAACTTAAATCTATATGCATTAACACTACTAAGGAGCAATTAAAAGGTGTGATGGTATTTTTTTGAGAAATATAGAAACAAAGGGTTTGATTATAATGTGACGATTGCCAAAAGCCTTAACTACACTTCCAACTAGATGTATTCTTAAGAAATGACAATTTGACGAAAACGATCATGATAAAGAAAGAAAATAACTCTTGGAGTCCTAGGGTTAGTCACTTTCTAGTTGTTGTAGATATGATAATTGCTTTATTGAAGAATATAATTGAGTAATTAATGATATTTAAAATTATTTTTATATTTTTATTTGATTAAAAAAAGTTAAGGTCATTGGATGATAATGAACTAAGAGGATGTTGCACTAATTTTACGATTACTTGTTCTTATGATAATGTGTCAAATGTCGATTTAGATAATATTTTTCTAAATTAAAAATTTTGCAAATGACTTTGTCAAATAAATCAATACCAATGGTTATAATTCTTGAATTTGTTTAAGCTGTAGATTCTTATCCAAATATTTCAATTATTTACCGAATCTTATTAACTTTGCTTGTGACTATAGCACCAGTTAAGAAAAGTTTTTTAAAGTTAAAATTATTAAAAACTACTTAAGATTATCAATGTCATAAGAAAACTTGAATGTTTTAGCTATTTTATGTATCGAGAATAATATGTTGAACAATATTAACCTTGACACTATTATCGATAATTTTGTATTTAGAAATGCGCGAAAAAATTATTTTTCATTATCATCTATGTGCTTGTTTGTGTAATTCTATAGCTATTTGGTGTTTGGCAATCTAACGTTGTTGTTTGATTATTGTTGTTGCTATTTTATTGTTAATATTGTTGTTTATAGTGATTTTGTTGATGTTAACATTTCCAAGATGTTGTTAATAGTTATTATTATCATTTGACCTTGATATTTTCTTGAGTATGTAAGCTTATGATTTGAGTCATTTATGTCTGGACATTAAATTTTGGTAAAAAAAAAAGATATGCTTTTAAGGTTTGCATATTTACATACTGTCAATTTATTGAAGCCCTTGTTTTTACTTTATCTCAGGCTTATAAAATATTAAAAACAATCCTGCCAGCACAACATCCTGATATTAAGTCATTGACATGCTAAGGAAGCAAGATGAATAACTAATTATACCACACAACATATAAATAAACCCAAGAATGCTTTAAAAAGATGCTAGTTTCACATCTTTGCAACTACACCAAGGATACACATTATTTCAACCTAATGTCATAAAGTACAAGAATAAGGCAAGTCATATTTACCTTGCTTTGCAAGTTTCATAATTGACTGTATCACTAGGACAACGTTTTATAAGCCTGGGATAAAATAAAAATGAAATGAATTGATAATATATAAATATATAAACCTCAAAATTATATTGTTATTACCAAAATTTAATATTCATACATAAGTAACTCAAGTCCTATATACTCAAGAACATACTAAGGTCAAATGATCATAATAGTAGCTAAACAACATCATACAATGTTGGTAGCAACAAAATCACTAAAAATAGTAGCAGTAATAATATAACAATGACGATAATAATCAAATAGCAACATCATGTTGTAAACACTAAGCAGCTAAAGAACTGTACTAATAAGCACATAAATGATCACAAAAAATAATTTCTCTACGTATTTTTAGATGCAAAATTATTAATAATATTATCAAGACTAATATTATCCAACATATCCTTCTCGATACATGAAATAGCTAGACCATTTAACTTTTCTTGTGTTATTGATAATCTTAAGTAAGTTTTCAATATTTTTGGAAAACGTCTTCTAGCTGATGCTACAGTCACAAGTACAATCAAGAGGATTGATAAGCAATTGAAATATTTGGATAACAATTTGTAATTTTAACAAATTCAAGAATTTCAACCACCAATATTTACTTATATAGTAAAGTCATTCGCAACACTTTTAGTTTAGAAAAAAGATCATCTAAATCTAAATCTAACACATTATCATGAGCAAAAAGTAGTAATAAAATTAGTGTAACATTCTTTTAGTTCATTATTATCCGACGACTTTAACTTCTTTTAATCAAATAAGAATCTAAAAAATGCTTTCAAATGTCAATAATTGCTTAAATCTATTCTTCAACAAAGCAATTGTCACATCCACAACTAGATAGTAACTAACTCTAAAGGACTCCTCAAGTGATTGTATTTCTTTATTATGATCAATTTTTTCAAATTATCATTTCCTAATAATAAAACGTCTATTTAGAAGTGTATGCTATACATACATCTCATATGCAAGGATTTTGGAAATATTCTTACCAGAGATAAACCTCTTGTTTCTGTATTTTTTTAAAAAAAATACCATCGTACCTTCCAATTACTCTATGGAAGCGTTGATGCATATAAATGTATACTGCAACTTTTTACTCACCATATTAATAGCAAACACAATATCATATCAAATAACCATAGCAAGTAAAAAATTAAAACTTCTAAATGTACTAACCAAACTTTCTGTTTCACTCCCTAACTTGACATCATCACAAGATCTAGATAATTCCACTAAAGCCAATCTTATTTAAAGAGCTTGAAATCTAATAGTTTTAACACTTTTTATTCAATTCTCCCAATAAGTATTTCATAATGATTTCACTTTTAAGAATAGAATATTGTCAAGTAAAACCTTTCACATTTTAGGAGAACTTGAAAGTAAAGTAAACATGTGTTGCATAACTCCAAAAAGTAAAACAAATTTAACATAAGAATGCGTCATATCACTAAAAGCAAGATTAAGATTATGGCAAGTACATGACATATATAATGCTCTCGGATTTTTTTCAAGTAATCACTTTTGTACCCCTTTGTGCTTTCCCTTCATATTAGAACTATTATCATAAACTTAACCCCTCATATCATAGACAATAAGATCAAGAGACTTAAATACATCTAGTAATTCATTAAAAAGTCCTAATCTATAAGTGTCATCTACCTTTAAGAACTCTAAAAAGTACTCCACTGTTTTTATTTTATTAATTGACATATTCACACAACGTACTACTAGACTCATTTATTCTTAATGGCTCACATCTAGAGTATAATCAAGAATTATTAAAAAAAAGTATTTCACCTGTTTAATGATCATTATAATATAACTTCTAACATTACAGACCAAAGAGAACTCATTTTAAATTTTTTTTACCAAGATAATGATGATGAATTTCATAATTTTGAATACATCTAACATAACCTTGCATTATTACATCAAATTCAACATTCATCTCAATCAATCCCAAAAGAACTGTCATTACTATCTTTGTAAAGTTTCTTATTAGACCTTCAAACAATCGAATTATATTTAGCAAGACATATCGCAATAGAAACTATACTTATCAAAACTTGTCTCCAACGTTCTTTCTCCTTTACAATTTCTTATTGCAAATCTTTATCAATTGTTTGATTTATGCTCAATCTTACTCTTATTTTATTCCAAATCTTTTTATTAGTCTTATGTTGTACAGTATTCTTATGTTCTTTGAGATTCTTACTAGGATGCTTTTAATCTCTAAATTTATCATTTACTAATGCAATTTGTTTGCTATTAGATTTGAACAAATTACAACAACAAAAAAACTCTATCCATATATTTAAAGTAAACTAGACATTTCTATTGCTAATCTGTCTATTACTCAAACTTTTAGAATAAAAAGAATATGAAAATGTCGAGAAGTATTATCTAAAGGAAACACAAGATTCAATATCCTTGCGGACCCTTTTCAACTAAAATATACCTTACTTTATCGTCAAGATTATCCTAATTTCTATGATCATAAATATCTAACAAAGGGATTGGTTGCTCATTAAAATTTCTAAATTGGATGCATTTGATACATGGTCATACTCACTCAATTTTCAAACATTCTCACGAATACAAATCTCATCACTTCGATTTTTATTTGGTTGTTTAAATTTACCTTCACCTAATTCCTCAATATTCTCACCAAAGGATCGTACTCTTTTAATAGATTTATCGATAACTAATTTTTGAGAGTTTATTAATCGCTTATTTATTTTCTTTTTTCACTTCTGGATAAATACTTTTTAGGTAACATCATATAAAATAATTATAACATATTTAAACTAAAAAAAGAACAAAAGCACCTGTATGGAACTGGAAGAAGTAGGCAGACGCAACAAAATAACAATAACTCGACCATATATCATAAAGATATATCAATGGTATTATATATCTGCAACAGAGAAAAAGAAAAAGACAAAGAGCAAAATTTAATATCCTATATTAAAAATGAAAAACAAAGAGCAAACATTTATGTAAAAGCTATTGTACTCAATCTATTTTTTATTTTTTCAAGTAATTCTAAACCATAAAACTAACAATAATTCACTTTTCACTAAAAAGAACAAAGATTAACATCGATATCTATATTATAGAAACATTGAAGTTGAGTATCATCAATAATCTACAAAGTTAATTTCATACGTACAAAATCAGCCAAATCCATAAATAAAAATGATAATTATAACTTAATGAATAAAAGGGAAATCATTTGCAATTAGGGAAGGAAATAAGGGATAAAAATTATTAACTATGATATTTGCAAGATGAAAGAGACATAAATTATTAGGATAAATTTTAATTCGAATTGAAATTGTATCCAAAATTACAATTGACAAATCTTATTCATAATCAAATTGATAAATTTTGATTTACCTGGATAAATTGCAATTGAAGAAGGAAATAAAAGAGAGATAAATTATACCCAAAATTTAATCTGAATTTTAATTCAAAAATAGACAAATCTATCTACATTGAAAAAATTATCATACTCGTAATCAAATTTCAAATTTTTTTACCTAATCTCCTTATCAAAAAAGCTACCCAAAAAATTGAAAATTGAAAACAATTTTTTAAAAAAAAAATGAGTTAAGACTTTAGATAACAAATGAGATGCATTTCTTACCTAAATGAGAATAGTGTTCACTAAGGCAAAGCCAATCCAGAATTTTCGAATTTGAAGACAGAAGATAACGGTCTAATCATTAATGGAGCTATTAAGAGCTAATTGACTTGATTTGGGGCGAAATATTTTTGATTTGAAAATTGAAAATTAATGTTTGACTTTGAAAAAATGGAAATCCTAACCATTATTAATAGAAGCTGTAAATCCATAAAAAATTTCTTTCTCCTTCTCTCTTTTTCACTCGTTGTTTCTCTGTGTTGATATTTGACAACATGCAACTAGCATGATGTAATTAAGGAATGAAGGCTTACGGTTTTACTATTATTCCAGTCTCAAAACTTTTCATTTTCCTATTTTCATGACCTTTTCATTTTCTTTTAATTATAAAAGATTACTGGCTTTCAACGAAAGGCCCCCTTAATAAGCCGATGCCCTAAGTGGATGCCTTTGCTCAGGGTTAAGCCTGCTTATTACACTTGGGAAAAAATGGATTGACCCGATCCAGAATCAAAGAAAATTATGATATATTAGGACACTTCAAAGTTATCACTTGGGCATGATGAAAACATAACCTGATGTTAGATCGGGAAAAGAAAGCATGTTATATTTAGAGAATCGGTAGATTTCAAAACTTTTTAGAAATCATATTTGCAGCCGAAGCAACATATCCAAATCATCATGCCAATCCATACATGATATGGTATAAAGATAATAATAAACATAAACAAAATGAAGAGTATTACCGACTCCTTTGCTACAGCTTTAATTCCTCGCTACGCTATCTCTCCTTCTTCTTATATCCAAAACCTTTGCTTTTGAATTTTTTTTCTTTAGCAATCTATCTTCTCCTTGTTGTTGTATCCTCAACCAATTTGATTTACCTCTTGTTCTTCTAGGACAATTTG
>JANIJH010000004.1:55991082-56003710 GCA_024520975.1 Erythroxylum areolatum | reverse complement strand
TATTTTAATTAATTAATACATTGTAATTAATTAATTACATTATTTTTTACAAACCAACCACTATCAATGGTAATGGTCATCATTCCTTCTTCTTAACCAACCATCATAATTATAATGATAACATCCATCTCATTTCTCACTATATTCATTCTCATTCTTATTACCATTTCCTTATACAAACCAACCGCCCCCTAATTCAGCAATTTAGCTATCAACGTTTATACTAAAATTTGAGTAATACTTTAACGTTTCAAAGTATTCAAAATGAATCATAACATTTATAAAATATTCAAAATACATTATAATGTTTAGAAAACGTTCAGAACATCTCCTAATTGAACGGAACAGAAGGCCTAATTGAATGCTTCAAAACGTTGAGATCTAGCTCAAATTTGAGTGTAAACATTGTGGACTAAATTGCTCTTTTGGCCATGTAATATTTTAGATGTTATGTGTAGTCATGTGATGAACTATACGTTTCAACATTGTTAACTACAAGTTTAATAATAAATTACTTTTGCTAGAAATTAAAATTTAAACATTTTATAATAATTATAAAAAATTTGAGATATAAATTAAATAAAATTAAAACACTAATAAATTATAATTTAAATATTCAAAAAATTTTAAAAGATTTCCTTATATTCCTTAAAGAATTAACTTAAAGTATTATTATAATTTTCTAATTGTAAAAATGAAAAGATACTAATTTGAAAATGATGCCCGATAATTCAATTCACCATACTATTAATGCCATTCATTAATCTCAAATATAATAACGAAAAAATCGAAAATTTAATAAACAAATGCTACATTTATCCTACGGAATAAACGGATAGGAAATCTTGTTGAGCTTGTAATCTTCCTTCCATGGTAGCAGAACTGTGCGGTTTGTTGTGGTAAAGTCGGCTATGTCAATGATGGTTTATTGAACGACTCTCTAAAATTTTTAAACTATAATTTATTTAAATTATATTATTAATTATTAAAAATTTTATCAATGTCAAAAATGATGTTTATTATTTACAAAAAAATACTTATACAAATATAATCATTCAACTGTAACATCCAAAAATATAAAAATATTTATTTAATAAAATAATTATACTCAATTTAATCTGTTGATCCTATATAAATTTCACACTATTAATCACGTGCATTGAAGCTATCGATAATTTATCTATCTCTTTAAAAAAATAGCAAGAAGTGTAAATTGTTTACTCAATAAGAGTAGTCTTATCGTACTTTTAAATCATATAACTCAAATACCTTTCTAAGACATATATTTTAATTTTACCTTAAATATTCATATTTTCTGTTAATCTTAAAATTTCATAAATACTCAATTTTCTTTTTCTTTTTTTTTAAAATTGCCTTCTTCTTTACACATTCACCTCTACTCCTCACTTTTTTCTTTTCTTAATTTTATCCATTTTTATTTTTTCAATGACTTCAAAATTATTGTCATAAGCAATCACAACATAATTACAATTAGACACTAGTTCAGGGTGATTCAAAATCACAAAAAAGGGATGAAATTTTTGCTGGAAAATATTACCTATGTAAAATTTTATGTCTTTTTAAGTGATATTTTGGTTGTTAATGTCTACAATTTCCTCTCTATTATACTACACAGCAAACAAAATGAGAAAGCATCAAATGCAATGCAGGAGTAAAATAGTATTTTGTTAGTATTTCTTACAACTCATCTGTTGTACCATACTTTTGTGGGCTGGGTTGAGTTTTTGTGAACTTTACAGTAGTGGTTGTGGGGAGGACAAATTGTGATCTTTGGTTTGAGGATAAAAATAAATACAAGGAAGATAATGGCTTTGTTTGGTGGACAACCAATCAGCTACTTCATCAACTACTTGACTTTTCAAACAGCTATAAAAGATATTTGGTAGGTAGCTTTTTCAATAGCTTATTTAACATAAATAGCTATTAGTGGGCAGCTTTTTCATCATTATAGGAGCGTTTTCATCAATCAGTCAGAATATTAAGTATTAAAAGTCAGATTTACCCTTTATGCATTTATATGTTAGAAACATTTGCAAATTTTTTATAAAATTTAATTTTTGTTCTATTTTTATTATTTTCAAAATTTTAATTTTTGTAAAGTTAAATATTTAATCATGACCTTATAAATTTTTTTAAGTCATACCCTTAAAAGTCATTTTTAATTTATTAAATAATAAAATTCATACATATTATATGAAAAATATTAATATAATGTATATATCATTCATATTAATAGAAAATTTAACGTTGCATTATTATTATTATTATTATTATTATTATTATTATTATTATTAGTATTAGTATTAGTATTGTTGTTGTTGTTGTTGTTGTTGTTGTTGTTATTATTATTATTATTATTATTATTATTATTATTATTATTATTATTATATGTTCTATGTTTTTTATTAGAATTATAAACTTAATTTTTGTCTAATTAAATATTTAAAATCTAAATTCTTATAAAATAGTCAACGAAATACTAAGATATATAATATTCATACCCTTATTTTTTTTTTTAAAATCATGTTCTTATAAGTTATTTTACATATAAACAACTAATTTTATCAAATGTCAAATGACACACAACTAATACAATCCATTGATCAAATCAACTAATAGAATCAGCTAACAATTAATGCAATCAGCTGATTGTCAAATAGGGCCAATTTTAACGTTAATGAATTCAATTTTTTAAGCTTTAATATCTCAATTGTAATTAAATATTTTATGTATTTATTTATTATGTCTTATCATAACTCAAATATTTAAAAAATCTTAAAAGATTAAATTATATCAAACATTTTAAATCTTAAAAATAAAATATTTTTAAAATAATAATGAAGTAACAAATAACATATACAAATTTGTTGACCACTGCAGTTCATTAAATAAACTTACAAATATCAAACTCTACAATATATCCCTAATTATGTCACTTGAATTTGCACAAGTGTTGCCGTGAGACCTTACTACAATAACAACAATAATGTAGAGTCCATGAACAGAGAAATTATGCACTACACTGTTGATTTTTAGCTTTACATAAAATTTGAATAATCTGGATAGTATTTTGACTACTCAGGAACCATTCAGTCCCTTTATGTTGTGACTGCTTATGACAATAATTTTGAAGTCACTGAAAAAATAAAATTCTAGTAAACCATTTTGTGCGATTTTTGCATAAGAATGATGTTGGGATTGTTACCAATTTAGCACCTGAAAAGATAGAGGACCTGCTTTGTGGGAAATCACAAAAATTAGGTTGAGAGGATGAAGGAAATTAAGGATAAATTTCAGGGTTTGGTATTTTTTAAGTTTTTATTTTTTCAATTTGGCTAATTCAGCAATTTAGTCCTCAACGTTTCACTAAAATTTGAGTATACCTTAACATTTCAAAGTCATAACATTTACAAAACATTTAAAATAAATCATAATATTTAGAAAACGTTCAAAACATCCCCTGACTGAATGGAATCAAAGGCCTAACAGTATACTTCAAAATGTTGGGATCTAACTCAAAATTTAGTGCAAACTTTATGAACTAAATTGCTCTTTTGGCCATGCAATATTAGTATGTTATGTGTAGTCATGTGATGAATTATACATTTTAACACTGTTAAATACAAGTTTAATAATAAATTACTTTTGCTAGAAATTAAAATTTTAACATTTTATAATCATTATAGCAAATTTGAGATATAAATTAAATAAAATTAAAAAACTAATAAATTATAATTTAAATATTCAAAAATTTTTAAAAGATTTCCTTATATTCCTCAAAGAATTAACTTAAAGTATTATTATAATTTTCTAATTGTAAAAATGAAAAGATACTAATTTGAAAATGATGCCCGATAATTCAATTCACCATACTATTAATGCCATTCATTAATCTCAAATATAATAACGAAAAAATCGAAAATTTAATAAACAAATGCTACATTTATCCTACGGAATAAACGGATAGGAAATCTTGTTGAGCTTGTAATCTTCCTTCCATAGTAGCAGAACTTCTCTATACTGAAATATAGACCGTTGAGGACTTGGTTCTGCGAAAGTGGGATGGCATTTGATGTAAGTGTCACATTAGCTATTGTAAAAGCAACACAACAAAGCTTAGATAAATCCATTAAACCTCCAATAACTTCA
The DNA here is from genome assembly GCA_024520975.1 of Erythroxylum areolatum. Classification (NCBI taxonomy): domain Eukaryota; kingdom Viridiplantae; phylum Streptophyta; class Magnoliopsida; order Malpighiales; family Erythroxylaceae; genus Erythroxylum; species Erythroxylum areolatum. The sequence goes on along the minus strand of JANIJH010000004.1, from coordinate 55,999,540 downwards.
CCTGCAGAAGTTACTGGCATTCTACGTTAACTGCTAAGCTCCTCATTAAGCTGAATTCTGTATTCTAGGCTCTGCATTTTCGTCATAGCGAAGCACTTGGTAGGAATTTCCATCGTCAGGAGCTGGTTCCTTCTCACTGAAAATAACCCACAACTTGTTAGCACTATAACTATCAACACTGATTCGGGAATTTAAATCTAGTCCTTTCCATTCAGATTCGATACTGGGTTCATTTTCAAGAGTCAGAAAGAAGCAGCTGAAAGGTAAGCGGTTAAAAAAGTTGGGAAAGATGAGACCATACGTTGATGAGTAGATGATTAGACCGATAACTACTACAGAAAAAGCAAGGTAATATAGCCAATCAACCTGCAACGGAACATGTAATCTGGTCAGTGTTGCTAAAACAAGCCTCTGTTTGTATCTATGCATTTTTACTTAGTAGTACCTGCTGGTGGTAGAAAAAGATGCGGACCACAACTGCCCACATATCTGATGTGAGGATTGAAAGGTTGAACAGAGTGGCTCCACTCATCTATGTCAAAATACAAATGAAAATTCTGAAAGTTGAAGTATTACAAGGATGCATGCTAGTATTAAGCAACAGACTTACATTTAGAACAAACGGAGCAAGTGTATAGAAACTAAACTGTGACAACGTATAGCCTGCAAGGGCCAAAATCTGGAATAGATGTCAGTTTATAGAGTAATTTTAAGAAAAACATGTCGATTATTAGGCAGAATGACAAGAGAAACAGAGTGATCAAAGCTTTCTTTTGCGTTCCAAGGCAAGTACAGCTATTAGGATGATTAATAACACTATACAAAAGTAAATGGTTATCTAAATTTTGTATAGACAGGAACGTGTATTTACAATATCCGCGGACCATCTGGTTGATTCCAGGCTCTTCAGCTCTAAAATTGATCTGAACTATGGTTATGGAATAAAATTTAAGGCGCATCTGAACTAACGCATAGTTAAACGCAAACTAGGCAGTACATAAAAGGGCAATTATAGCAGTAGCTATTTTACTAACTTTCATTCATTGGAAGGATACAGCTCAACAATGCTTGTGAGAAATCCATAAAGGCCAATCATTGCCACCACTTCAATTCGATCTTTCTTCTTCACACAATATTCCTGCCATCAAAGTTGGCTTTGTCATCAAACAAGAAATGTCATGTACAGGTAAAAGGTTCAAAGATTGCAGAGTTGCAATTCAGTAAGATTAACCAACCTCACCAACATTGCTGAAGGCAAAGAATATTGTCCCAGCAATTACCAGTGTGTCACCCAGGAGAGGTTTTGAACCACCTGGAAAGATGTTTATATAGTAATCACCAATCAGAGTAATCTAATAATGGACTTTAAGCTGTTGAATAAGTTTGTTTCATGCATTTCACGCAGATTTCTACCGAGTCCAAAACTGAAAAAGAACAATTTTGTAAAGAAGATTTAGTTCCTGTTACATCTGGAAATTGGAAACTATGACAAATGAAAAGAAAGGGTTACCTCCACCACCTACTCCTGCATCAGACAGGAGTACTAATCCAAGCCCTATAACACAGACTACCGCACCAAGTAATTGCCATATGGAATAGCGAGTTCCCAGGAAGAACCATGTAAGAACTATTACCCATGCTATGGTGAAGCAATCCAACAATGTCACACTAGTGATAGATGAGAACTGGTACGCCTTATTCACTGCATCAAAGTATAGCTTAAGTTCACTATCATATATTACTTATTATGTAGACCGCAATGCATCAAGCATTTCTGCCATGTTATCTGTCTGGTGATTCTTTACTGATGAAGCAAGAAATGTTGAGAAATGTTTAACTTCCCTAAGGAAGTGATTTCAAATAAACCAACTTGCAAAACAAGAATACATCGAATGAATGAAAAGATCAAATTTCACGCGTCACAGAACATCAATTCGTGGCGATTTATCTCATCTTGACTATTTTTATGAAGATGACAATATTGCAATCTCAAACTTGTCAGCCCTCCGGGTGAGCAATTGGTATCCAGTTCTAGTATCGTACAGCCAAGAGAAGATGTTATCTTCAGATCTAAAGATTCACACGTTCAGGTCAATAGAGATGTCTACTTCCTTCACTCACCAAGATAATTCCCTTGAACATCGACAACTCCTAGCAGGAGATACAAGTACCAAGGAATCTGCATACCCGGATACCACAAGTTATATTATGATGATTCACATGCTCTAGGATAATAATAAGATAAAATTATGATGCCACATGATTCAAAGCAGTTTTCTCCACTGAAAATGGAAACGACAAAGAAAAAGTACCCTGAGTTTTTGGCGCCTGTACAGCAGTATGCTTCCATATACCAAAGCTAATGCCAGGTAATTGAAGGAACTTTGAGTTAAAGGGGCATCAACACCTGGACAAGTGACACAACCTCCAGAAATTATCTTCTCACAAAGAGAAGTGGCAAGTAAAGCCAGCACTAAAACCTTGATGGAGCTGTTTAGTTAAGCCATCTCCTTACCCAGATTTGCTACCAGAGAAGAGGTGAAACTTGAGAGTGCAAGCGAGAAAGAAACCAGCTGACCAAGGAACAACAAGTACACGGTTCTCAAGCTACAATGATTTCTCCACCAGTTACACGTGTGAACCCAATTCATGTTGAAATTTCAAGCAAGCACAGCTGAAAGAAAAACAACTTACACTCACCTTTAAAGTCAAGCAGAACGTGTATTGCATTAAATGTCAAGTTGATTTGATTAGTAGTTTTTTCTATTAGTTGGTGACGAAACAATCAACATCAAGGCCCCCATCTACCGTTCTTCCCTCTGGTGGAACAGCTAACTCTTAATTTCTTATTCCAAGGAGGAGACTGGTTCACCAGACGGTAAGCACGCAAAAGTTCAGTAGTCACCGTCACTTTCTGGTGCAAAATGTTCATTGGAGTCCGTCTCTTTTAACCCTACTCTGCCAAAAGTGAATCTGCCATTGCTAGAAAAGATATCAAAATTGGGAATACATAAATTTGATGTAATTAAACGAAGAAACTGTCTTCTAAGAATTAATAAATTTTCCATTCTCGAGCTTCCAGGCTTCCAGCCAGTAAGATGGTTAATGTTACGAATATTGTACCAAATTTAATATTAGGTTAAATTTTGGTACGGTATTATGTTAGTATTAGTTAATATCAAATATTATTTTAGGTTATTTTTTAAATTTATAAAATAATCTCTAAATTTTTAAAAAATTACAAAATAGTATATTGTCATATTATACAGTTGTAGTGTATATTTTAATCATGTTTTCAAAAATCATAATAATAAATAATAATCACAATTTAAATTTAATTTATAAAATTAATTTAATAATTATTAATAAATATAATTAAAATATATTTCTAAAATATATAAATTTCAAATAAATTTTAATTTAATAATTTAAAATATATAAAATAAATATTAATTTATAAATTATTATTTTTAAATTATTTATTTAAAAAATAAAATATTTTCATTAATACTTTATTAATAAATATTATATAAAATATTAAAATAAATTTAAATAACAATAATTTATTTTAAGTTTTATTTAATTTATAATTATTATTAGCAATAAAAATATTTATTATTATTTTGAAAACAAAAATTAAAAATTCATAATAATTATAAAAGTTAAAATAAATAAAATAATTAATTAAAAATGAAAAAAAAAGAATGGAGATTTTAAAAAAATTTAAAATTTTATAAAAATGTCCCCCTATTTTTTAAAATTTTCAATACTAGCTAATATTTGATTGATATTTTGAATATCAATCAATACCATTCAAAATATGTTGACACTAAACAGTATTTAAATCTAATATGATCTGTCTTTTATTTTATAAAAATTTTAATCCGATATACTCCCTCTGTTTCATAATAAAAGTCATTTTAGAAACATTTTAATTATTCAAAATAAGTGTCATTGTTGACTTTGTATGCATGTTTATAACTTTTCTTCCCAAATTAACCTTTCATTTCTCTCATTTTAATTATACAATCACAATTTCAAGGCAATTTCTCTCACATGTTAATTATTGCAAATTACCGAGCTGTATATTTAATAAGGATATATCTATAATTTTATTAATTTTCTTAATAAACGTGTATTTTTCTAAAACGATTTTTATTATAAAACGGAGGGAGTAATATGTAAGACGGTATTCATATTATTGATTCGACCGCGTCCTTGCTTCCAAAACTTTCCAACACGACGAATGGTCACGATCCCAATGACACAATCCTATGTTCCGTCTGACTATTGCCAATAATTACATTGCAGGAATTTTCGTTGTCCCCTCCTTCAGAAAGTAATGAAGATTCCAACTTTATGCCCTTCAGAGTAAATGTTTTATGAGCCAGTCAATATGCCAATTGAGGACGTGGCTACAGGAAGAACATACAACAGCAATCTCGAGTACCTCACTTGGTCCAAGTCTGGTGTCCCTAAACTCGTCTTGCTTGCGGCTTGGATGACAAATTTTCAATAAAATAATGGACTGCTTTTGCTCTAAAACGTGAAATGACGGGCATGGCAGGATTTTAATCAACGATCAGATTCTGATCTCCCATATTTATATTTTAGTGATAAAGTCAGGATAATACTCCGAATTCACGGTAGATCATCTTGTTCATTTACACATTTATATAAAACTATAAAAATATCTGATTAAAAATGACCCGAATCTACTACTACTACCCGTTATTAATTGCTTTTGGTATCTGTAAGACTGTTATTTTAATATCTATAATCATTTAATGAAATATTAGTTATAATAATTGTGAAGAAGATGACTTTTTATTTTTTCCGTAGTTATATTCAAAAATATGAATTCTATTAAATTTTACAAACTCATCTTTAATTATTTATTTTAATTTGTAATTATGACTATTCAATTTATATGTTAAAAATTACGATGCGATTTATTCTTGCAATCAAATTCAATATGTATATAACATAATTTATGATGATTAATTTAATTAGAGCGTGACGTGATTTCTGAGTTTAATATCAAATTAATACGATAAATGATACGTATTTAATTAACAAAAACTAAAAATCACCATTATTATAATATTTGGCAGAATTGTAATTTTTTATACAATTTATCTTAAATAAGAAATGTAAAATATTTCGTCCCTTATCTTACAAAAGTCAACAAATGATCAGATGGTTGGAACTATAATTTTGATATCGAAAATATTATTTTAAATTAACACATGATATTTACACGAACAATATAACTTTAATAAATGACATCTTAATTTTGAAATTTGATTCAAAATTTTAGAGAAGTTTATTTTTCTTTTACTAGTTTATATACATTACACAAATGCCAGTAGTTGAACAATCACTGCGCATTGTTTGGTTAGGTTCGAATTCGGATTGTGGTAGTTGATGCACTTGCCAATTCCACGACTAGTGGCACGTGGTACTCGCCGATTTCATTTCATTGTCTTCTTAATTTAAGAGCCTCATTTAATTATTTCCAGATAAGTAAACAAGTTGCCGTTAAGATAAAATACACGAAAACAATACTCATCCTCGTCAGGATGGGAATTCTTATCACGCACCATCGACAGGGAGTGAGAAAGTTGGTCCAAGGGAATGGATGAAAGTAGTCAATGATAATTGCTATGAGTCAATCTAATTAGATATTAGGATTTTCTATAAATATATATTTCCCAGACTATTTGATATTTTTCTTATCCATAAATTTTATGCATTAAATATTTATATTTGGACGTGAGAAAATATATTAAATACAGATTTTTTTGTATAATTAAGATAAAAATAAAAGAACATTTATAAAATAAAAGAGTATCATTTAATACTTTCAAAATTTTAAGTGGAGATATAATTCTTCTTTCAAAAATAAAAGAGCCATCGGACATTTCCCTCTTTCATTACAAAATGAGAATTTCTTTTTAGTTAAAAATTCACATATAATTGGACAATTGGGTTGAAGGCTAAATGATGCATAAATTATAAAATGTGAGCATAATTTTCATATAATAAGATCTGGAAATTTATGGAACTCACAAATACTCAATTATGATCATAATTTTATTCTAATAGAAAGACAAAGTTTTTCAATACTGACCTTTGTCCATAGCTCAATGATGCAGAAACGAGTTTTAATAAACGCCTTATTTAATCTGTCTCTTTCTTTGAACTTTCTATCTCACTTTCTTTTGTGATGATATTTTGTAAGAAGACAAAAAATTATTATTAGGTAGAGACAAACCATTAGTCACATTTATTAAATTATTAAATCACTTAACTGCCTTTTAACATATGAGTCACCTAAAGGTTAATTTTTAAAATTCTTTTACTTGACTCATGTGACATTATGCAATCTATTGAATGAATAATTTAAGCAATCATAATATACTATAGTCATCATTTACATACAACAGTATCATCAATAACTATAATCAAGTATAAGACTAATAAGGGTTGTACAATAGTCATCATTTACACACAACAATATCATCAATAATTACAATCAAGTATAAGACTAATAAGGGTCTTGGTGGTTGTATACTATTAATTTAACATACTCTCTTTTATATACCACTGTACTAGCCATTTTGATTAATCAGGGTTATAATTGGAAAGTACATATTGCAATTTATCATTCAGATTTGTTTTCAATATCATACCTTGCAATCAAATAAATAAAAGAAGAAAATAAAAACTTTAGAAATAATACATTCATTAATGCACAAAGAGTGTCAAATATATAATAAAAGATAATACAATAGTACTATCTAATAATTATTAGCACATATAATGCTCATATTCTTTACATGAACATAAAATATTTTACGTGGTAACCCATTTGTCAAAGGATCAACTAACATAAGATTAATGCTCTATTGGCACTCTGCATTTCTAAACCCCCTCTTTAACAGTAACATATTTCAGTTTCATATAACATTTTTGAAATACTTGCCATTCCTAGGGAAGAAAATTATTGCAAAACTATCACAATAAATTTTTAGCTGGTTGGCTATAATGTCAATAATCTCAAACCCTTAAATAAAGTTCTACAACCATTTATATCTAAGCATACATTAGGCTCCTAACTATAGATGCACATATAATTAATTCCCTTTGCTTTTATTATAAGCTACTTTTTGGACATTACATAAGGCTAGACTTGTTTGCTTTTTGAATTGGAATTAGTGATGCTAAAAACTTGTCCATCCTGAATCTCTTTAACACTTTAATAATATATGCTTTTTAAGGCTTTTGACCTATCACAAAATATTTCTACTTCTATCACAAATGTTGCCACAAATACATCTTTCATTTGAATGACCAGAGAGAAATTTCTTAATCTCACTTAATAAACTAGAATCATTAGCTACAAGCAAAATATCATCAACATGTAGAACCAAAAAAATAAACTTCTTCCTACTGACCTTCAGATATATAGATCAATCAATGGCGTTTTCTTTAAATCTAAAGGAAACAATAATATCATTAAACTTAAGATACCATTGTTGACAAGTTTGTTTAAGTTCGTATATTAACTTCTTTAGTTTACAAACCATGTATTCCTTTCCATCCTTTATGAACCCCATTAGTTACTCCATATAGACTTCTTCCTCTAAATCTCCATTCAAAAAGGCAATTTTTACATCTATTTGGTGGAACTTTATATTATAACGAGTCACCAAACTCATAATAATTTTGAGTTAATCTTTCTTAGAGATTGGTGAGGGAGTCTCCTTATAATTAATGCTATCTTTTTAAGTAAATCCTTTAACTGTTAAGTCAAAATGACTTTACATAAATAATTTTGATGAAGTACAAATAACAATAGATGAAAAGCAGACGAAGAAGAAAAACAGACGGAAGAGAGAAAAGCAGACGATAGTAGAAAAACAGACGGAAGAGAGAAAAGCAGACGGAGAATGAAAAAGCAGACGATAGTAGAAAAACAGATGGAAGAGATGAAAAGCAGACGGAAGAATGAAAAAGTAGACGATAGTAGAAAAGCAGACGGAAATTAAAAAACAGACAGAAGCAAAAGCAGACGTTGAAAAGAAGACGGAAGCAAATCACGTCCGAATCAAGAATCAGTTCGAGTTAGTTACAGAACTCAACTGAATAACCGTTTCTTTCAAGATTCAAGAAGCAAGATTCAAGAAGCAGTTACAGACGAAGACTATAAATATGAGTTGAAGTCGAAGAGTGCAAAGTTACGAAACAAAAAGTTACACACGTGAACATTTCAAAGCTTACTTGCGAGTTTATTGTGCAAATAGCTAGAGCTATCTTACTGTAACAAAGCTCGAAACATCTTTCCATAAGAAAGTAGTACAGATAGCCTGCAGAGACTAAGAGTAAAAGAATACTGATTGTATAGAGACCTGAAGAGGCTCAGAGGAAAAGAATACTTGTAAAGTTGTTGAGA
>JANIJH010000004.1:55935191-55954046 GCA_024520975.1 Erythroxylum areolatum | reverse complement strand
TGGATCCACCCAAACCATTCTGATGTGCTTATGTGCTTATGATCTGTTGACAAGTTTGATGCATACATGATTTAAAACTGTTCATAAATTGTTTGATAATTTGAGAATTTTGAGGAATAAGTGTTTGATGATATTTTGAATATGAAATTACTTTGGTTTCGAAAAGGTAAAATGGCAATGAGTTTATGAAAATGGTTTTTGCTTGTTTCTCGATTATGAACTTATTACCCACGAGCTTCAAGCTCACCCCCTTTCTGTACCCTCTTCAAGTGATAGTTAAGAGATCAAGTAATCAAGAGTCTCAGGGAACTTCCACAAATTTGTTATTTGTATTTTGTAATAAGCCAATGGTGTGGCTTTTGATACGTAAATAAAGTTTTTTCAAACTCTGTTACTTTAGAAATGAAATAATAGATTGAAGTAGTTCAGTTATGTATAGTTCATTTTTGACTTCTTTGTTATATGGTTGAGGTTGAGTTGGAGTAATAAGTTGTTTTGATGTTTGATCGTCACGGACACGCTACCCTTATGAGATGATGCCTAATAAGGGTCTTTGGAAATAATCCTACAGGATAATACGCTCAGGCTTCATGATTTTGCAGGAGTTGGGTTTCGGAAACGATGCCCAACAAGTGTTATGTTGTAAAATTGCTAGTTATCCTTGCTTAGTAATATAGAATTGGTGGCTCAACCTCTTGGTCTTTTCCCTATTTCATCATCTTAGAATTTTAATCTTATCCTCATTTTATCATGTTTTTCACATATGCAATATTTGATCTAGGTTTAGATATTTATAAATGCAGTAATCATTTTGACCTGCTCATTTATTGTGTGTAACATATAATCCAGGTTTAGATGTTTATGGAATTAAATCCTTTTTCATATTGTTTGTAAGGGAAGAGATCCTAAGAAAAAGTAAAATCCTTCTCCTTATAAATTATTTGACTGCAACAATGAGTTCAACAAATTAGGAGTCATCAGTTCCCTAAATTCCTTTTCATTACCTTCATTACAATGAAGTTTTCAAATGGCTCATCATCAACAAAACATACTACTTATGTACTCACTAGTTGCCTTGTTTTTTAAGATAATGTACTACTTGCAATTGTGAAAAGAGAAAAGAATTACATTTCAACTTTTAATTGTCACAACGTCTCCATATTTGTCCTAGTTACATCCAATGCTCAAGCTATAAAATTATATGAGACCAACAAAATAAAGATATAAACATAAATATTACTTATAACAAATTGGCATTATATAGACAAATTACTATATATACTTACTTCTTGTAAACAACAATGCATTTTATGAGCAAGACTCTTGCCTTAACACATAGAAGATGTTTGACATATTTTCTAACAAAAATAAACTATAAACTCAAATACTAAGTACCTATAAGACACCTTCAATTTGAGCAATGGTCAAAATTTTTTATATTAATGGCAACGTTGAAAACAATACTTGAAATACTTACTTTTCTATTGATGCATTTATAAAAATGTTGACCAATGTTAGGCTTAGCATTTGATATCTGTAACTTCATCTTCTCATTACAATTGGGGCAATCAATATTTGAAATCTAATATACATTACACTATTAATTATATTGAAATACAATTAAAATATTACATATAATAATAAATATATATTAAAATTATTTTACCGTTGAACATAATGGTTTCTCTCAATAAAATTAGGAATATATCCTTTCAACTTATACTAAATTTTCAAAACAATAGTAAATATCATTTTTTAATCCATTAATGACACCTTGACACTCTTCCTATATAAAATGTATACTAAGTGAATAAGCAACAATAACTACATATGTACTAAGTGCATAAGCAACAATAGCTACATACATTTTATTTTTTTTCCCATATTTGTTTATCCTATTATAATATCATCATGCAAATATTTAATTGGTAAATTAAATGTTCTTAAAAGAGATGTCATCTACTCAATGTTTGAAGAATGCCAGAGGAAATTCAAATTTTCTTTTTTTTGTTAATTCCTTTAGAAAAAGCAAAAAACTCTCCAACTACCTCTTTTAACCTCTAAACAAGTTATCATGGTTCAAATTTTAAGAAATTCCAAGGAATCACTAATTGTAAGCGAGTTGTAGTGAAAGGAGTGAAAGAAAAACTAAAAAAAAGTGATAAATATAGATGAAAATAGGAGACTAAAAATAAGAGGGAAGTGTTTTGACATGCTTTAAATAAAACCCACCTTTGTCCCTTTTCCATCTTGTTTAGTTGTTCTCTTTTTGTTTAAAGGAATTGGTTACATAATATTATAGATAAATTGCAAATCTAAAAGACTCAATTTGTAGAATTTATAAGTTATTTTTGTCTTCTAACTAAACTAATCTTCATTTTCCTATGTTAACCCCAAATTTTGCTGAGAAAGGTTGCAAATCAATAAAATTAAATCTTATTAAATATTGCTAGATGAGTTGCAAAATATTTCATTCAGGGCATGGTTATGAGATGTCGAATATTTTTTCAAATAGAGATTTTATAATATTAAGTAAAATCAAACAACTAAAGTATTACAAATTTTTTCCTATGTAGATCAGAAACAAGTAATAGCCTATATATGAGTTGGAGTAAAAAGTTGATAGATTGTTACACAAGGTTTCATTTAATTAAAAACAAATTATTGCAAATCATCTTGTAGCTTTGTATAAGAATTATAAGTCTTTTGGGCTTTTTTTGGATGATATATAAAATATTTGCATAGAAAAGCTCAAATTTTTACAAGTATGCTTTCATAAAAATTAGTCATTTACTTGTTTTAGCATTGTATAGACCAAAGTTTCACTTTCCAGGTATACCGTCCTCTATATAAATTAATTGAAACTAAAGGACTTTGATACACAAAATTAAAATAAGATCAGACATATATGCTTTGGACTATAATACTTTCAAGCCATAAAATAACTTCTTTAATAATAAGTCTGCACCTAAGATCTCGATCTTAGTATTTAAAAACAATTTAAAAAATCTAGTAATTACTTTTTATGTGTTTATCTTAAATGGATGGATTAATAACTTTTTCCTCTCTTTTTCAAAATTCATATGGAACTCTTAAGAGATTAACTCATTACAACTTTTTCCTTTGTAAAATCTATAAGCCTTTTACTAGACAAAAATCTCAATAGGAATAACTATCAAATTATCTAACATTATCCTTGCAATTTTCATTTGAGCTTTTCCTAATTAGGTGCCCTAAATATTTCATTTATAATATACTATTTTTACCAAAGGACAAAAGGCCTAAATGAGGAATCTTTACAAGGTATTCCTTCAATTTTACAAAGCAGAGAAAAGATATGAGATGTTTATCTAAAACAAAATTGGGGATGTACATTGCAAAAGGTTGTGTTTAATAGAAAAGTTATGATAGTATGACCTTTCAATAAGACATGAATAACATATAATGAAGTGTGTCCTCTAGTCAGGTAGATAGAGTGATTATAACCAATTATGATAACCTTAAAGATGAGGCTTTTAGATACTTCAACGGGATGCTAAGCTCCCTTGCTATTAAGAACTCCTCAATAAAGCCTTACAATCTTTTATTTGTAACCAATTCAACCAGAAGGAACTAGATTAGAGTAAATCATGCAAATAGGATGGTGTTTAAACTAGGGCCCCTTATAACTCCTAATCTTGACGTCCTAACTAGTCACTTCTATTAGAAGACATGGCTTATTATTATAAGAACAATTATTGAAGATGTCCTAGAGTTCTTCGAGAAAGGGGTAATACTGACGAAGATTAATAAGACCTTCATACGTATAATTCCTAAAGGCTTCAATCAAGCTAATTTAGAGGGATATAGACCAATTACCTATTGTAGCTTCATTTATCAGGTCATTTTAAATCTCCTAGATAATAAACTCAAGATTGTTATAAAATCAGTATTCAATAGCTCTCAAGGTGCTTTTCTTGATGGTAATCAAATTAAGGACAATATTTGGATTGCTTAGGAATTACTTAAAGGTATTTTAGAAGAAAGGCTCTCAAGAATTATGTACTCAAAGTGTACTTTCATAAAACTTATGATTCTATAAGTTAGGAGTTAATCTTACAACTTTTAGAAACAATGGGTTTTCCTACTAAATTCAGGTAATGGCTAAAGATGGGCATCACTATAACCTCTTATAGTATTTTGATGAATAGGGACTCTACCAAAATCTTCAAAAGGGGGAAGGAATTGAACCAAGGGGATTCTATCCCCTTACATCTTTATATTATATATGTAAGCTCTGAACAAGTTAATTAAACATCTCATCAATATGAAAACAAGCTTCAAGTATCACAACAAGTGTAATAAAATTGGTCTATTTAGCCTTGAATTTACTAATGGTCCCCCTTTTTTTTCTCAAAGGCTAATGGAAATTTTGTGTCTATCTTAATGAAAGCACTGCTACATTGCAAGGAGATATCTGGAAGTATTATTAATTATGAGAATAGTTATATAATGATCTTAATGAGTGCTTCTCAAGTTGTTGAAGACCTATCAATGATTTTTGGATTGAAGATCAAGACCCCTCCTTACACTTATCTTGAGTTTCATCTTTTTACTAAAAGACTCCAATTTAAGGATTGTATCCCTCTAATTGAAAAGATACATGAAATATTATGGAGTTGGTGTAATAAAGATCTTTCTTAGGTAGGTATATTGCTCCTAATAAAAATAGTGTTGAGCTCCTTACATACTTATAGACCAAAACTCTTTTTCTAGCCAAAGGAGTGATCAAATCAGTGGAGAAGATTTTTAAGAGCTTTTTTGGAAAGAACTTAGGAAACATAAGGGGGTTAACCAAGGTAAAATAGGTTGGTGTTTGCAAACCTAAGGAGGAAGGGCAATTAGAAATCACCTCAACCAGCTTGCAAATGGCAAAGAAGCTCTAAAGAATTGTGGCAAGTAAGTCATACTTATGGATTAAATGGATTAATGGGAAAATTGTTAATCCCCATCCATGTAGCATTTTGAATCCATTCAATTTGACTTGGTATTTTCTCCATCATAATTATTGTGAAGAGAGGTTCACAATCTCTTCACAATAATTAGCCCGGGATAGTTTATTTGTGAAAATGCATATATGACCAAAAACGGACCCCACCTAAAATCGGGTCAAGTTATAATTGTTCACGTTGATTCTTCAGTAATAAAACATCTTGTTGTTTCTTCAACAATTTTTGATCTCTAGTGAACCTCTTAGTGAGATTTGAACCCAAATGAAGTTCTGTTTTCTTTTAGAAACAATACCATTTCTGGTGCCATTATTCCTACTTTTTCTTTTTAAAAACTTGAAATCCACAGATCTAGAAATTCATTTCGGATAATTGAACCTTCTCAAACTATTTCTTCTTAAAGGAGATGAATATTTGAGAGGTGTAGTATAAGTCCTTATTCTCTTGCGGGCTAGCTTAGCTTTTGAAGCTTAAGGATCAAAGATAGGTTTAAATGTATGATAGGTAATAAGGAGGTTGCCTCTTTTCTCTTTGATAATTGGAGTAATATTGGCCATATATAGATCTAACCTTTATCCTTATTTGCTTGAATTGTACTTTAGTGATTCTAAGGTGAAGAGTTAGATTAATGAAAATCATTGGTGTAATGTGCCTTAATAGTTAGCACATATAATCCCTAAGTATGGTCCTAATCATGATAGGCTATAATTACATTTAGAGGGATTTTCTACTAGATTATTCATTAATAAATAATGTATGTGATGGATTAGAGGTACAAGGACAGTGGAAACTTGACATAAGGTAGCTTCAAATCCCCAATTTTTCTTTCAGGGCCTCTATCTTATTACAATTGAACGCTAGACGAAAACTCCCAACACTTGACAGATCAAAATTTCTAAATTTAAATAAATTTTGTTATCTATATAAGAATAACCCTAAAACTACCAACCATCTTTTTTTGACCGCCAATTCTCATGTGAAAGATTTCTCCTGAAGTTTGAAATGACTAATGGTTAATAGAGGGAGATCCAAGGGGAACTGGACAATTTTCTTAGTTAACTGGGAACTTTCCATACGAATGATATAAAAGGAAGGATCTAATAGATGCCTCGAGTAACTGGAAAACTCCAAGCTGGTGGTTTTAAACTTAGCCCTAACTTTGATTAAGGAGCAACTGATGATTAATGGGAAAGCTAAGTCTTGCCACCTAGATATCTGTAGGGCGTAGAGAATCTAAGTTAATTGTCAGCAATAATAAGGATGATCAAAACCTTAACAGAGAAAGACATTGGCATGCATACTAGTTGCGAGCTCGGGAAGTGGAAACATGCAACTTAACAAAGGCAATTTAAGAACGTGCAATTCATATGCAACTCCTACTAGACAACCAGAAGATGATCTTATTCTATAGAAGTGGAGAAGTTCCTTAATATGAGTTGAGCCAGCAACTACAATGTCAATCCATTCAGTTACTCGAATGCCTAGTTTTCCTTTTGTAATTGCTATCCTATGGATGTTCTTCTAGTTAAGTAGATAATGTAGCCCCAAACCTCCATCATTTGGAAATAATTAAACCGAGAAACTTGTAACTCTGTGAATAAGTATGAATTTTCTATCTTAAACAAGAAATAGGACATCTATCCTTGTGAATTATAGCATACAACGAAAGTGGGTCTCACTTCTAACTAATTACCAGGCTATGCAAATTTAACTTGGTGTAACTATTTCTAGTGTACTCAAGGTGAGCAATTATTTCTTGATTAATGAATTTCTCTAATTTTTTTTAAAAATACAACAATTAAAATTTTTATTTTAGTGCATTTTTCCACAAAGTGTATAGACAACTCGTTACAATTATTTTAAAAATATATAATATATAAAGGTAACTTAAAATCATTTAACCATATAGTGTTTTATCACTCAAGTTTTGCCCTTTGAAAAATTTCCCAAGAAATTAAAATATATGGACCTATAGTTAAATAACATTAACAGCAAGAGACCAACAATGATTTTTGTAATGCATCGAGGATAATTATGCTTTACGGATTACCCAAAAAGGCATGCAGATCTTTACATAACATTTTTTGGTTAATTTCCACCCACGTTCCGTCCCAATTGCATCTAACTATTTGAGGAATTAAACAAAATGATATGTAAATATTATGATTGTGAACCGAAACCACACACGTGTTAATCAGATATTATATTCATGCAGTGAGTGGTTACTGGTGTAGCAGTTGACAGGAGAGAGAGAGAGAGGCAGAGATTGTCCCACTGACAATTTATCCTTCCTTTCGTTAATATCCCATCTGTGATCTGACAATAAAAGCTAAGCACAAGAACAAAGCAACGTTCATTTTTTGTGCAGACAGCAGCAGGCAACCCACTATATGTAACGTGCCGTTTAATTAAATAGAACCATTAACACTTACCTTTATACAAGTTGATCAATACTGAAATAGTCTGGATCCTGATTCCTGATTCCTGATTCTTATTGTCTTTTTTCTTTTGGTCGACTAATCACGCTCAACGGTACCTATGTGTACACAATTTAACAGAATTACTGTCAAAACTTGTTAATTACCTCTCTTTTATCGATATGACAGTCATTATTCGAGTATGCACTAATCACTACTTTTCGAATACAAACTTAATAAAGTTAAACTTCACTGATTCATGTTGAAGCATATGGATGCATCTCCCTCCCATTCTCCCAAATTTCAGTGCAGGTAAAAAGATTGATTAGTCGCCACTTGGTAATTAAGTGAAAATTAGGAAAACAAACGCTACTGGAAAGTGAAAGTCAACACCGGGCACGCTGCTCAGGCCAACACAACTCGCCTCGCCCATCCAAAAATCTCGGCCCCCGAGATTCATCTACGTGTCCTATGCTATTATCCTACGTGTAACACGCTCCTCTCCTCCTCTTTTTAAACCAGCCCACTCCTACTTCCATTTCTCCATCCAAACTTTTCTAGTTCTGTTTATACTCTCTCTCTCTCTCTCTAATCAACCCAACTACTCGTGTGTGCTCTGGACAATTCATTTTCTGAGTAATAGTAAGTAATAACAACAGTAATAATGGCAGAAACTAGCTCCAGAAAGTTCGTTGTGGAAGTCTGCAATGCCAAGAATCTTATGCCCAAGGATGGCCAAGGCACGGCCAGCGCCTACGCCATTGTGGACTTCGATGGCCAGCGCCGGAGGACCAAGACCAAGTTCAGGGATCTCAATCCCGAGTGGAATGAGAAGCTTGAATTCATTGTACACGGTAATGATGTTGTAGACACCGAGATTTTGGAGATCAATCTCTACAACGACAAGAAGACTGGAAAAAGAAGCACTTTTCTTGGTAAAGTCAAGATTGCTGCTACTGGCTTCGTTAAAGCGGGGTCCGAGACTCTCGTTTACTATCCGTTGGAGAAACGGAGCGTGTTCTCTCAGATTAAGGGCGAGATTGGGTTGAAGGTGTACTACGTCGATGAGAAATCCGATCCTCCACAGCCGGAGGTTGATGCAAAGAAAGCGGCTGTAGAAGAGAAGCCTCCTGAGGAGGAGTCGAAACCGGGAGAGAAAGGAGAACAGAAAGTTGACGAGAAGAAAGAAGAAGAGAAGAAGGACGAAGAAAAAAAGGAAGAACCAAAACCACCGGTGAAGGATTTAAAAAAGGAAGAGCAAAATCAGCCAAATCCACCCGCGCCATCGGACGGAAATGCAGAGAAACAACCTTCGACTGAAACGCCACCAGCTCAAGTGGAGAATCCACCATTGGCACACACTGACAAAGCCTTGACACAGGGGAAGGAGGAGAAAGGAAGCGGGAAGAGGTCCGTTCCAAGTATTGTCAACGACATTGAACTCGGTTCTCTGGCCGGCGACCGTAGCCGGAACGCTTATGATCTGGTGGATCGCATGCCTTTTCTGTACGTTAGAGTGGTGAAGGCCAAAAAGGTTAATTCCGAATCAAAAAACTCCATGTACGCGAAGCTAGTTATTGGCACACATACAATTAAAACTAAGAGCCAGAGCGACAAGGACTGGGACCAAGTCTTTGCGTTTGATAAGGATGGATTGAACTCCGCTTCCCTTGAGGTTTCTGTTTGGTCGGAGGAGGAGAAAAAAGAAAACGAGGAGGCAAAAGTAGAGACTTGTCTTGGGACTGTATGTTTTGATTTGCAGGAGGTTCCGAAGAGAGCACCACCAGACAGCCCCTTAGCTCCGCAATGGTACGGTCTGGAATCGGAGATGTGGTCGGGAAATGATGTCATGCTTGCCGTTTGGATCGGAACTCAGGCCGATGAGGCTTTTCAGGAGGCTTGGCAGTCGGATTCGGGGGGCTTGATACCGGAGACACGAGCCAAGGTATACCTGTCTCCCAAGCTTTGGTACTTGAGACTAACGGTTATCCAAACCCAGGATTTGCAACTAGGTTCAGTAATCGAAGCTAAGGCTCGGGGTCTGGAGCTTTACGTTAAGGCTCAGCTCGGAGTACAGGTTTTCAAAACTAGTCGGACTTCGGTGGGGTCGTTGTCATCTTCCAGCTCGGCTAACCCGACTTGGAATGAGGATTTGGTGTTCGTAGCGGCTGAGCCATTTGAGCCGTTCTTGGTAATTACTGTGGAGGATGTGACTAACGGGAAAATAGTGGGCCATGCCAAAGTACCCGTGGCAAGCATCGAACGACGAACTGATAATCTAACGGAGCCCAAATCTAGATGGTTCAATTTGGTTGGCGATGAGGACAGGCCGTACACCGGGCGTATACACGTGCAAGTATGTTTGGAGGGAGGGTATCACGTGCTAGACGAGGCAGCTCACGTGACGAGCGATGTTCGGGCAGCGGCTAAGCAGTTGTCCAAGGCTCCGATTGGGCTGCTTGAAGTAGGTATCCGAGGAGCCACCAATTTACTTCCTCTAAAAACCAAAGACGGCACACGTGGGACCACTGATGCTTATGTTGTGGTAAAGTACGGGCCCAAGTGGGTTCGTACCCGTACGATACTTGATAGATTTAATCCACGGTGGAACGAGCAGTACACGTGGGACGTGTATGATCCATGCACTGTACTCACCATAGGTGTGTTCGACAATGGAAGATACAAGTGCGATGAGTCTGGAAAAGATGTTCGCTTGGGTAAAATAAGAATTCGATTATCAACGCTTGATACATCTCGGGTGTACTTAAATTCATACTGCCTCACAGTATTGTTACCTGGTGGAGCCAAGAAAATGGGTGATATAGAGATAGCCGTGAGATTTACTTGCTCATCGTGGTTGAGTTTGATCCAAGCCTACGCTACACCGATGTTACCTAGAATGCACTATATTCGCCCACTAGGCCCAGCCCAACAAGACATATTACGTCATACGGCTATGCGTATAGTAACAGCTCGTCTTGTCCGGTCTGAGCCACCGTTGGGCCAGGAAGTAGTTCAGTTCATGTTGGACAGTGACACACACATGTGGAGCATGAGGAGGAGCAAGGCTAATTGGTTTAGAGTAGTAGGTTGTTTAACACGCGCCGCCGCAGTGGCTAGGTGGCTGGATGAGATCCGCAAGTGGGTGCACCCGCCCACGACGGTGTTATTGCACATGCTGTTGGTGGCCGTTGTGTTGTGCCCACATTTAGTGCTCCCTACAGTGTTCATGTACGTCTTCTTGATATTAGCATTGAGAGTTCGCTATCGACAAAGACTTCCGCAAAACATGGACCCAAGACTTTCGTACGTGGATGCTGTGGGGCTGGATGAGCTGGACGAGGAATTTGATGGATTTCCGACCACACGATCAGCTGATGTGGTTCGGGTCAGATACGACAGGTTGCGGGCCCTAGCCGGGAGGGCACAAACGCTTTTGGGCGACGTGGCGGCTCAAGGGGAGCGTTTGGAAGCACTGTGTAACTGGAGGGACCCAAGAGCCACAGGAATATTTGCGGTGTTTTGCTTGGTAGCTTCCCTTGTGGTTTATGTTGTGCCATTTAAGGTATTTGTGTTGGGGTCTGGATTCTATTACCTGCGCCACCCTAGGTTCCGCGATGATATGCCGTCGGTTTCGGTCAACTTTTTCCGTCGACTACCGTCGTTATCGGATCAGGTTCTGTAGATGGCTTAAGTTACACTTGAAGAGGGCCATGTCCATTGTTTTCTTTTTCCTCTTTTGGGTAATGTGGTTTACCAACCATCGATTCATTATTAAATTGTGTCATTACGATATTGGGAAATGCAGTTAGGAGCTTTTAGCTTTTAAAGCTAAATGAAAAATGAAAAAAATGACCGTTATTGTTTATGGGAGTTGGTGGAGCAAAGTCCTAAAGTCGATACGTAATAAATACTTATAGTTGAAGAAATGTGACCGTTATTAGATCAGGCAAATGGCAATGTCAACCTTATGCCTTGTATTAATTAAGTTGACTGCATGCTCCAAGAATGTTTGCCATCCGAAAAACTAATTCGTTAGATTTTTTTTTATAGTTTTGGTATGACTCTTTTCTTTCTCCAAAGACATATATTTGTCTTTGGTTTAATTTGAAGTTCAACAAACTTTTTATTTTTTGAGTCTTTTAATTACAAATAAACAAAGTTTTGAATAAAAAGTGATTTTCTAAGAAATTTCATAATTTAATTTTTTTTAAATCTCATATTGATTTTGAATTCATTAAAAAAACTGACAAAATTAATATGATTCGTTTGGAATAACATCAATTTCGTTAATCTAAAGAGATATATGGACAAAAAAAAAAAGCGTAGTGATCTTTTAAAAAAATATTAAACTATGAGAGTGTGTTTTTTTATTCCGTCTAAAGTCTTCCATTTCTGTTTATATAGTCTGTGTCTTTGAGCTCTGGACAATTCATTTTCCGAGAAGTAGTAAATAATTACAACAGTAATAATGGATTAAATATTTTTTAATTATTAAACCGGAATTTAAGTTTGAAATTTATAAAATTTGAAGATATGTTGAATTTAATTATATTTATTAAATTAAATTAATTAAATTAAAAAATTTAATAAAATTAAGCTATTCATAATTTTAATTAATTAAATATAATATTTAATTTAATTATTCATAATTCTTATCAATAATATATATTTAGTTGATATTAAATCAAATTATGAAAAAGCATAAACAAAAAATAAATATTACTTTTTCATAAACTCTGAAACCAAAAACTTAAATAAAAATGTTCTTTTACTAAATTTGAAAGTAAAAACAAAAAAGCAAAATAAAAAAGAAACAAACAAACCATTATAGATCAATCTTTAAAATGACAAAAAGACTGGAATCATAATAAACGTCAATGTTTACCTAAACATTCTTTTTAAGCCTAATGTTTGCCAAAACAAAGCTAAATCTTTATAGAACAAAACTTTTATATGTTGGTCATGATTTATAGAAGCAACAAAATCTTTGAATGAATTAAATTCAGTTACTAGGCATTTCAAATTGTAAAGTTGTAGCACATGAGAAGCATCATTTTTATAGGTCCTAGAAAACCATGCATCTATTAAATTACAATTTCTTAATATTTTTACACATTCGTAGCAAGAGGAAAAATAGAAAAGGCAAACACATGTGCTAACTTTTTTTTTTGATAAATCAGATATACCTTATACAAAATAATAGTTATGTACATAACTTGAGATTCTTATACATGAATCTCCATACTACCAAAAGGAAGCCATTATAACCTATCGCATTCTTACAACTTACTTCCCAGTTTCACAACACAACCATCAAATATTATACAATCTTTCTATCAAAAACCTAATAGTACTAGCAAACTGCACAAAAGATCCAACTACAAAAGCAAATAAAAGGTAGCACATCTATTCAACAATCAGTAGAGAAGGAATAAGATTGGTGATCCTAGGAATTCCTAGTGAACTGTCAACTCGCCTTCTCTTTCTTTTTTATATTTGGAGGAGCTTGAATAATTCTTTCCTTCCATCCCTCAGTATGGTTCCTTGATCTGCTGTTGGGATTTATTGTTATCTAATCCCCACCATTCTGCTATACAGTGAGGTTTCTAATGCCACTTTGCTGTACCGAAGGGGTTGTAGAATCCTCTCTTGATCGTGTCCAAAAACTAACAAAGTCATTTACAATTTTAAACTGTAATGTTCTTGCATCTGTTCCTGCTTCTGTTTTAAAGATCAAGAGCTTGTTGACCTGAAATGACGAACTTTACAATAAATATATTAGTGAAAATAACTACTATGATTATCTCCTCACAATGTTTGAGCTGAGAAGTTCCATAACTTGAAAGATTGCTTTGGAGGCCAAACTCCCCACATCCTTAGCTTTATCTTTGAATGTACGTGTATTTCCCTCATACCAAAGAATGTAAACAATAGTGGAAAGGAGAATTGGAAAAAGGTTATTGTCCGAGGTTCTGAAATTCTGGTTAAACCAATTGAGAATAGACTAAACGTTTGTAAGATTTGGGATATGTATCTGGAAATAGTTTAAACAATGGTCTCATACGGATTTGGAATAGGAGCACTCAAAAAATAAGTGGTCAATAGTCTCATTTGCCGAGAAACACAAGGAGCAATGATTAGGGGTTTGGAGATAGTGAAGTTTGTCTAGTGTTTGTAACTTTTGAAGGACAACTAGCCACAATATAAAGGAACATCGAGGGCTATTGGTTTTGGACCAAACTAGTTTAAACCAAGTAACATTTTAAATAGGTAGTCTTAGGAAATTAAAGGCTGACCTATTAGTGTACCTTTTTTAAGGGTGAGCTAACCATTCCAAACTATCCGATATTGAACTATTAGGAGTATACTCGAGGGGCTTAAGGTTACTAACTTTGATGTCTAGCTGGCGAGATGATCGAAAAAAAGTTTAGGATAGAGTTTATGTTTGTTAAAAAGGGGTAATTTAAATATTTAGTTTTAAAATAAATTTTGATGAAAGTGTATCATTTTGCTTAAAAAAGAGTGAAGTTATTATATGTGTAATAATCATTTTAATGTTTCTTGTAATCTTATCTTAATCCTTCCTATAACTTAAATGACCAATAACATATGATGTACAATGAATAAATTGAGATCTATTTCCAACTTTAAAGGAGAACTCATGACCTTCAATAAAATTTAAATGATTCTTTTATCATAAAGGGAAGCTTTTAAAAAACTTGAAGTATTAGAAATTAATGTTTCAAAGTATTCTTTTGAAAATTGATATATAAGGGTTCAATTAGAATAAGAAATTGGTTTGGCTAAGTTGACCTAAGTTAAGAAAGAAACAAAATGGATTATTTGCAACTAACTGGACTCTTGACCAACAAACCAATTAGATAACTAAAGGAGTTAGTCAATAAAACTATTTAAAGTTAATGATATTTAATTAGGATTTGACTAGCTGATACCTTAACCAAATAAGAACCCATTAGCCCATAGTAGGAGATTGAATAACCAAATATGCCTCTAACTAGTTGTTACATATGTGTGTAGCAATTATTCAAGTCGCTTTTGAGTGTAAGTAGTTCACATGTGAGTTATGAGAAATAACATTTAGTATTAGGGAGTATTTTGGGAGGTTTTTTTTGAGAATTTTATTATATTGAAATGTGTGTGAACATTATATGAGCTTTTATTCCATTGTATGACTAAAAAGGAGTTCTTATATTATATTTGAGTGATTGAAAGAGTAATTGAATTATTGGTATTCCTTTTCACCTGTTACAAAGAAGGTGTATAAAAGATTACTCTTTACCCTTTGAAAGGAAAATCTACAAGGATTCCTCTTCACCCAAAGAAAAACATATGTATGAAGGATTTCTTTTCACCTATTGAAAAAATGATAGTGAATTACTAATACTAAGTATATTATTATAATTATTTTATGATTTTCATAAATGAAATTGTTGTAATCATTTGTTAGAATAAAAGATTTATTAATTAGTTTCAAATAGCCAAAAAATATACATACACAATTAACCATCCCTCTTATGTACCATATATGAACAACAATTAGTACTCAAGTGAGTCTCATTCATTATATATATGTATTTTATTGGGATTTGAGTAAATATTATTATGACAAGTTTTAAATTTCTTTTCAATCAATAGATTCAAAATATTATTATTATTCCCTTTTCAATGAAAATGATTACTTTTATTGAGAAAAATATGATGAAATTTTTTCTTATAACCAAAAATTTTGATTTATAAGAGATTATAAAGAAAAGTGGGTGGGGGTATTAATGATAAAAAATTGAATGATTTAAATAATTTAGCATTGTATGTCACAACCCGGTATCACATCGAGCACATGACAACTACCGCATACCTAGGCTAAGGATACTCATGGTACCCTTAACTCGACTATGCAAGGCTAACTTAATATTCTTTGAAAACTTTTGGACAACACAACGACTGTATTTTAAAAATCCCAAAACTCAATTGAAATACTTGTAAATCAGTTTTAAACGCACTTCTATATTCACATTTAAAACTTTACCACAACTTTTAGACTTTTAAGTCCACTCAAGAACAATCTCAACAACAGTACAAAAGGTTTATACATAAGGTAATTTACAAACTACAAGATAGTTAACAGTTAATTTATAAAATCATAGAGCATATCAACATAACCAACTTAATAAAAACAATTCATGAGCCACTATACAACAAAGTAATGCCCTAACTTCATCAAGCCTACGAACAAGGAAATGATAACTTTCATACAATTTTGATCCTTCTAGTCCCAACTCTACGAAATGATTATAAAGTTCTTCTTTTAAAATGGGGAGTGGCTTAACTAACAGTGAAGTAGATTTTATAATAGCTTTTGCAACTGTCTGAAGGGCATCTTTGATAACATCTTCACCATCATCTGCCCTGTTTTTCCTTTTTCGTGATGTTCCTGGGTTTACATTTTGTGAATAAGTTGGCATTCCCATTGGAGATTCAGTGCGATCACTATTTATCGTTACATTGCCTTCAAAACTTAAGTCATTGTGAGTCCAAACGTCATTATTTTCATCCATGGTGTTGGAAAACCCACTATCAACAGAAATGATGCACCTTCTTATCTCCTATGCTGTTTCAACATGCTCGCTAGTTGCTTTATCAAGTCCATAAATCTCTACCTTCTTGTAGTTATGAAAAGGCTTCTGTCTCCACTTACCAGCTTTTGGTTTAGCCTATTACAAAAAAAATTATTAATGAATCAACCAAATCACATCAGATATCATATTTTCTTCCAATAAAATAATAAATAAGTTCACCTGGATTAAGGCCTCCCAAACTTCTGGCTCAGCAGTTCACATATTTGTTAAAGGACTCTATGCAAATCCACTACCTCCATTTGAAAATAAATCAAAACACTTACTCCACTTGCTCTTAATAATCTTGTTTTTATTTTTTATTTTTTCCTTATCGATTCCTTTATCTGGAAATTTCTCCTTTATTTCAGTTTTAATTGTATCAAGTGCATGCATAGTGAAAGTCCCACCAACATGATTTCCTTGTCGATGCTGGTATAAGTATGCGTTAATCAAAGCATCATCCATAGCTTGATTCCAAAAGCACAACTCTTTTCGGGGTGGCATTTTGTATATTACAAATTTAACTACAAAATCTAAAATTTATATCAAAAGCATACACAATATTGAAGCTCCAAAATTTTCCAAATAATATAAAAGGCCAGAGTAATGAATAAGCATTACACAGACACAATTGGATGTGAAAACATTAACAACACTAATAAATAACGTCATATTTACATATAAGTAGCCAATACATATTTTTTAAGCAATATAAAATCATGGAAATCATAAATTAATTGCGATGCAGAAATATCCATCCTAAAGTATAATCTGCTCACATATAAGCAGCCATGTTAGCTCTTATAATTGCTCAACTGTGTGCATCATCTTCGTCGTCATTTTCATACCCATGTTGGTTATCATTTCCCCCTCCATCGTACTCTTCATTAAGAAATGGATCATCTAGATCTGTACCAAGCAAGAAATTGTGTAGAATAGCACAAGCCATAATATTTTTTTAAAGTCTGAATGCCATATGATGGTTCTATGGTGGATGCTATAATCGAGAGCTATTTTTTCAACACACCAAATGCCCTTTCGATAATGTTACGCAATGATGAATGTCAATCATTGAATAATTCACGAGCATTTTGTGGAAGATTCCTCGAATATTCTTTCAAGTGATATCATTCCCCTCTATATGGTTTAATAAGTCCACTTCTTAACATGAATCTAGCATCAACAAGATAGTATTTTGCTATCATGAATAAAACTATGTCAAAATGTAATTTATGACATTTATTAGTTAATAAATTTTGAGCCCTATTTTTACCTTGAGGAATTTTAAGTGAAAACAGCCTGGTTAGTTCACTTTTCATAATCAATGAATCTGTTCTTTCCCACCCAGCCAATACATACATGAACTTCATATCAAAAAAATAAGCACACAAAACATTTTGTGTTAGATAATCCTTTCTCCTACAAAATCTAGGAGCATCTCGAACATGTACTTTTGCACGGATATGTGTACAATTAATTGCACCAACACAATCCTGACATTGAAGTATATCATTCTCGAATATTATGTGTGTTTAATATAATTATACTAAGTTAAGAAAAGAAAATCACCTTAAAAAATGGGTAGAATCTACTACTATTCAATATTTTCGTTGGGGTTTCTAATACGTCAGGTTGTCTTAAAAACATATCCTCTAGTTGTGTAACTACTGTCAAAACTCTATGAAAATGATGGTTTATAGTTTCCCTAGATTGACTCCAAAAGAGTGCAATCTCTCGATTGGTAATGTTATGCTCTAATATGTATAGAAACTTCGCTACATATTCTTCAATAGTTGCATGTACAGTGGGTTGAAGCACACCTTTTCTAACTAATAAATCACATAATTTGCCAAATAGTTTAGGCTTCATTCTAATTATATTTCTCTCATTGGAATGAAATAAAATTCTTCGCATGATACTCTCCCTTGATTGCAATCTCTCTAATGAAAAGGAATTTCGCTACCTTAGGACAGTTAGAGTTACTGCTGCCGTTTACCGGGACTTCCATTTAAAGCATGTAAGCATTTGAAGCTTGTCGTTCGCATGTCTATTATGTAACACCCACCAATAAATCACAAGACAAGCAACATGAACAAGCACTAATTGATGTATACAAATCAATTTTCCTTTTTGAATATTCATTCAATTACCTTCATTGTTCATGTATAAAAAATAAAATTAGGAATAGTTTTTAGATTGTGAAAATCAAAATATAACAAATGTGATATAGATATGTCCGTTTATATATGGTGTTATAAAAGAAACAAGAAGCAACATAAATGCGAAGCTTCATTTAAATCATTCCCTCACTAAAATTTCGAGCAAAGTAATAGGAAAACAAGAATAAAGAAGATAGCGACGATTGAAAAATACCCTAAATTCAAACAACACAATATAGAAAATGAGTCACATATGGTAAAATGAGTGGATCGCAAGAGTATACAATAGCATTGACCTATATGTATGTGCCTTTCATATTAAATAATCGATATTTTTAGCAGTTTAACCCATAGTAGATAATGTTCACTTCGATGTAAAGTGAACAATGCGTAAACCCATATGTGTGAACCCATATGTTAAGTGAACCAAGAGAGAGTACAATCTCCTCACTCAAAATAAAACACATCTAATAATAAAAACAATGGACATATATTGTTCAAAAAAACATCTAACAATGAATAGAAATAGGATAAAAAGAAGGTTTCGACAAAAAGGAAGACTTACCGGTGACCAAGTGTTGGATCCCGTATTCGGAACCCAACTACTTATACATATTCCCTCAATACGTCCACATGATTCCTTATGAACTCT
>JANIJH010000004.1:55907861-55919180 GCA_024520975.1 Erythroxylum areolatum | reverse complement strand
CCCATAACAATGATGAGAACTTCTATAGTAATATTTACTATTATTTGGTAGCTAATGTTTAACTCTTTAGTCTCTTTGTCCTTAGTTTTCCTTAAAATAATAATTTCTAAATTGTATTATGCTTAAGTTAATATTTTACTTACCTTTGTTTCACCCTCATTTTATAAAACATGTATTTATTTTTTAATTTATAAATTATGTTAATAGTCCTGTGAAAAAACTTCTCCTAATACCTTATAAAGCAATTATATTCCATAATCTATAAAAAAAATGAACTTATACCAATTAATGACACAAACAACTTCAACTCTTATCTAAAATTTCAATAAATAACTACTTGATTAACTAGATAATTCAGGATAACCCAAACTCTCTTGCTTAGGTTATGATTACTTTATGGAATCCTCACTTAAGTATTTAATCTATACTAATAAATGAAACTTTATGCAATTTTGGTGGATACGTGGCCAAATGAAAAGGTAGAATCTATATATAACTTTTTTCAACTCATAGCATAAATATAAACATTATAGAAATATGAACATCTTTTAACTAATAAAATAAAGGCATATTTCTAATAGCTTAATATGTAGCTACGTATAAAGAAAAAAATTTAATATTGGCATGAAAAAATTTTATAAAAGAGATAAGCAACGAAAAAATTAGCAAATTTTATTTAGCTATGTTTGATTTTATCATGATTATAGATTATTTGCTATGTTTTGATAATTTTATAAGTATTCATTTTTATCTACATATGTGAGAAATTGTAGCCAAAATTGTTTGCAATATTTTGCTTAGTGTGTAATAATAAGCATTTTGCATCATTTTTATAAAACATCTAAAGATTTTTTTCTTGCTGTTTTTAAAAAATTAAGTTAAAATTGTTATTATCTTCTATTTTGGTTTTTGGTTGTTATTATTATTGTTATTGTTATTTAGATAAGTCATATTTTAATGCTCATCATTAATTTTGTTCAATATTCTTATTAAGTTGAGGGCCAATAAAGCAAATAAATATTAAGTTAGTAGAAAGTTAAAAATAATTCAAATATCGATGCATCCAATATATGGTAATCCATCAAATTATATCAACAAAACTAATGAAAAATATAGCATATATAGTTGATACTTTATCTATTCCTTATAGTTTGAAAATAAACAATTAAAAAACCACAAAACAAGTTCATCACATATAACAAAGCATTCCATCAAACACATTGAGTGCACAAAATTTTCAACCATATCTAAACACAAATTAATTAAATTTTCCTATTATTTACGTGAAAAACCCTAACACAATAACAATCAAACCCAATTAAACAACACCAATGCAATTAACTTAGTCCAAAAAAACAAATTTTTAATCAAAACCTACAGTTTACCTTCGGAGGAGGCGGAGGAGATGACACCCTTACCTCACCGCCGGAGAAGATGAGAAGGAAGCCCGGTCGGAGACGCTGCACGTAGTTGGAGGACGGACGCCAGTTGACATTGAAGGAGGAAGATGGAGGAGAGGATCAAGCTGCGTCTAAAGGAAGAGGAAAAGCCTGCTGTGCCGAGGAGAGCCAGGGAAGGAAGCTGGTGCGTTTTTAACTTAACCAAAACGACGTCATTTTGGTTTTGGTTAAGTTAAGACGTTAGTTAACTTGACCAAAACGACATCATTTTGGTCAAGTTAAAAAATTTCTTAACTTGACAGAAACGAAGGTAAATAACTTTCTTTCACTGTAATGAAACGAGGTCGTTTCGGTTGAGCCAAAACGACGTCGTTTTGATTATGTTAAACAATGTTCTAACTTCACCAAAACGACGTGGTTTTGGTGAAACGAAAATGACGTCGTTTTGGTGAAGTTAAGAAACAAAAACGACGTCATTTTGGTGAAGTTAAGAACATTGTTTTGCTTCACCAAGACGACGTCGTTTTCCTTCAACCAAAATGACGTCGTTTTGGTTTAAAGAAAAACGACATTGTTTTGGTTTAACAAAAACGACGTCATTTTGGTGAAGTTAAACAACGTTCTTAACATCACCAAAACGATGTCGTTTTGGTGAAACCGAAATGACGTTGTTTCGGTGAAGTTAAATAACGTTCTTAACTTCACGAAAACGATATCGTTTTCGTTAAACCAAAACGACGTCGTTTCGGTGAAGTTAAATAGCGTCCTTATTGACAACAATACCGACGGACATTTTGCCGTTGCCAAATATTTCCTTATCCACGAAAAGTTTACCGACCAATTACGTAGTTCCTTAACAATTTACTGACGGTAATACTTACATCGGTATATTTCCGTCGCCAAATTTTGCCGTGAATTTTTCGCTCTAAAAATGGCAACGGGCATCTGTTTAGTCTCTATATTAGTCAAATATAGTGACAGTATTGTGTTTTTCGTCGCTACTTTCAAACAGTAAACATTCCGTCGGGAAGTTTCCGTCGCTACTTGATGGTTTTCTTGTAGTGTTGCTATATATGGAAAACAGATTAGCTTGTCTTCGTAGATATGGTATCGAAATGAGGCTTCTGGGACCAAGCTGGCGACAAGCTGGGGATTTAAGACGGAGGAATTAGAAGACATGGAGTAGACACTACAAATGGTTGCAACACTGGATCCTGGTTATCAAAATTCGTGAGATTCGGACTAATTAAATCAGCAATAGATGCTGATACAAGAGAAAGATATAGAAGTTACTTCTTTTTCTTCTGAGAGAGGATATTGTTTAATCAATTTTAGGGTATCAATATGATATGAAAAGTTGAACTAGTGAGAGCTCCACATATCAAGCCCGAAGTACTGGATGCAATTAAGGTGGAATTTTTATAACAATGACGAGGAATTTCACAAGTAAAAGCGGTGAACTGTTCACATAGTTTTGTAGAAGTGCGAATCGATCCCTTGCTGCATGTCTCGGCTTCCAAAGCTTGACACACTGTAGAAGGTGATCTAACTGAAATGGAATCAATGGCGTCAGTGCAGTGATGGCAAAGCCATTGGCTTCATGTCCTTTTAATTGTTAGGTCTGTGATCTACAATTATTTTGAGGAAATTATGATGAATTATATCAACCACATCCTAATTAGAACGGTTATTTCGAAGGAGAATTCATTGTAGAATAAATGAGTTAGTGAAACAATTGTATTAACTACAGATAAATGGTCTTTTATTTTGCAATACTCATGATTATATTATAGGAAATTACGTTCAAAATGAAGAACTTCCCGCATGACAGTAAAGTCAATCTTTTTTCGTTAATGAGAAACCCTTTCTAACTTTTAAATCTTTGGGTTCACAATACAACGTATCATTTACGCTAAAATTTACTCCAAGTGCTTAGTGACGTATGCTTAACACACAAGTGAGCGTAGGCCAATAACAAAAATTCTACTTGGCGGTGCCGGCTAACCATTGAAGGGCAAATGTCGCAATCTGATGCGTCAAGCGAGATCCTTCGCTTTGACTAAATCCAAGAAGCCACGAAGTGACAAAAATGTAGTGTTGGTGGACATTTGCAGCCTTTTTAACTATAATTCGTTGTTGCGGGTCGCAAAAAGAAAGTCTGAACGTTTCGGAGTAAGCAATGAGAAAGGAATGTTTTGGTGATGAAGTACAGTTGCTTTTCCATTGAAATTCTTAGCCGAGATGAGCAGTTAAGATAATGAATCAGACACAAAAAGGAGCAATGAACATAGGAAGGGGACCTATGCTTTGTTTCAACAACTAACTCTTCAAAGTTAGGAACATAGAAGAGGATCCTGTGAAGCTCCAAATGCTCAAAGAAAAAGTGCATAAAGCACAGTGGCTTGTACTGTGCATGAAAATGACATGCACTATCCCAGTTGCACCAGAAAACAATATAAAATATTCAATGGCTTCTTAGTTTCAAGCACTTGCCCACATAGGTCACCTTGTGATAATTACTTCATTATCATGATCGGAAAGGGCTGCATTCATCTGGCAGACATAATTACAACATTATAACCCCTCAAACCAAAACGTAACCGAAAAAGAAATTATATTACTATAATAAGAGAAGTAAGAGAATCCATTTTCAAATGGCTCTTCCTCACCAAGTCTGCTTTTGTTGAATATTTTTGCAAGGTCTCATCTAATTATAAGATTTGAGAGTTAAAATTTGTTTAGCTCTTGCATTATCTCTTAGAAAAAGGAAAAACAAAATCATATTCATTCAGTTTGGTTTCTATCTTACCTTTTTTGAAGGAGTTGGATTTATATATTATAATCTTTTGTTTTTGTTTTTAATTTTAATTTTTAAATAATTTTATTTTAATTTTTATTTTTTAATAATTAAATATTAATATAATTTATAGATAAATGAATTATCTTATTTTTAATCTCTTGTATAATATTCAATAGTAAATATATAATTAAATAAGAAAAAATTTGTAGTTTTTGTAAACTTTTATTATTTTTAATTACTAAAACTAATGTTCTTATTTAGAATTAAATATTTGATATATAAAATTATTCTATAAAATATTTTAAAAATTAAAAATTTATCTATCTTAAAGATATTTTAAATTTAAAATATATTTATTCAATAATTATATATCTTGAAATTTTAATTAATTATAAAATTGATATAAATTAAATAATACTAATTATTATTATTATTATTATTACTAAATAATATTGAAAATTAAATAACATATAATTAATAGCAAATCAGATTATAAAAATAAAAATAATTTTTAGAATTTCATTAATTAGAAAAAATAAAATTAATTTCTTTTTATTGAGTCTAAAAATAAGAAAGAAGGTATCATTTGATTTCATTTCTATTTTCTATTATGGCTTTTAGTTTGTTTTTAGTTTCTATTTTTAAATAAATCAAAAACTTCTTTGGTTGTTAATATCAATATAGTTATATTTTTATTATTTATGATAATTAAATATTGCATAAAACTTAAAGATAAATTACTTTTAACTTATTATACTTATTTTAATCTCTAATATAATATTTATTAATAAATTTCAATAAAAATTAGTTTATTTTATTAAAATAAAATATTTATAAAATAATTTTATTGATAAATTAATAATTGTTTTAAATATATTTTAATTATTAAATCAAATTGGTTTTTGAAAATTTTATATTTTGAAGACATTTTAATTTTAATTATATTTATTAATAATTATTAATTTAATTTAAAAATAAATAGGAATATTAAATTGAATTAAATTATTCATATTTTAACTTATTTAAATATAATATAAATTAAATAGATATATAAAATTAAATTAAATTATTCATAATGTAACTTGATTAAATATATTATAAAATTAAATTATTCATAATTTTGGTTAATATTTAATATATTAAATAATTAAATACTATATATTTAGTAGATAGTAAATCAAAATATAAAAAGAAAATAAAAATAATTTTTTGTGATTTTTATAAAATTTGAAAATAGAAAGAAACTAAAGCTAAAAATAGAAATAGAAACTAAAAGTTCAAACAAATAAAATTTTTATAACATTTTAAAATAAAATTAAAAATATTTAAAAACATAAAAAATTACAAGAATAAAATATCTATGTATATCACAATGATTTTAAAACCGGACTGAACTGACTTGTTTGACCGGAATAAATATAAACGGGCCTTATTTCTCTTCTGTGATTATAACCTTTATAAGAAAAACCGACTAATTAAGTACAACTTTCTTAAACTTTGAATAATCATATTTTTAAAAAATGAATAATACAGAACGAGAGAAAATATCGGTATGTTTGTTACAAACTTGGAGCAGACGAAGAGTGCAGAGATAGTGAGAGGAAAAAGCTTGGAGATAAGAGCAAGAGTCGTCGCATAGAACCAATTGAGTGAGCTTTCGATCAAGTAATTCTCTCTGTGTCAGTATCAGTGTTCATGGATGACAATTCCGCCATATCTGGTCTTTGAACTTTTTTGTGTTTGCTTTGGAAGCAAGACAGAGTAGAACTTTGTAGAACACTAGAACTTGTAAAAACAGATAGATAGA
Source organism: Erythroxylum areolatum (assembly GCA_024520975.1). Lineage (NCBI taxonomy): Eukaryota > Viridiplantae > Streptophyta > Magnoliopsida > Malpighiales > Erythroxylaceae > Erythroxylum > Erythroxylum areolatum. The sequence goes on along the minus strand of JANIJH010000004.1, from coordinate 55,913,173 downwards.
ATTGTAGATGTTTAACATCTATTCATGTATTAATTAGACAATTCACAAGAAATACTAGACATAGTTTTACATTTATTAGTTTTTTAGGAAATCTACTCATCTATTAATTAGGCAATTAACACTTCTTTCTTTCATTCTTCGTTAGCCTTAATAACCTTTTCATATATTTTTGACTTTTCAATAAATTTATTGTTTTTTTTTCAAGTCTCCCACACAATCTAATTAATAAATTATATTTTTCAAAATTTATGTTCTTTTTTTATCTCTTTATATTTTAATTAAAAATTTTATTTTAAATTATTATTATATAAAAGGAATTACTATTTTTATCCTTTAAAAATACTAAATTTGTTTAATCTCACTAATAAGTTATTTTTTCAAAATTTAGATTCTTTATTTATCTCTTTATACTTTAATTGAAATTTTAAAATTATTATTGTTAAAAACGAAATTTTTTATTATGGATTTGTTTAATGAATTGATTTATTTATTAATATATATAAGTAATTTTACTTAAGACCATTTAAGAATTTGTTAAAGGACATTAAAAAATATTAAAATAAGGTTAGAGTCATTTCTATTATCTATTTTTAAATATTATTCAACTTTTATAAGTTTTTAAGTAAATGATAATATAGAAATAAAATTTTTATTATTACTATTTTAAATTTTATGTTAAATTTAATCTTAGTTTGAATTATTAAATTTGTTATATATTTAATAGATATTATTAGTATTTTTTTATTTCAACCCTACAAGGTAGGTCTAAAGCCATTGTCTTTTCCTGGTGTTCTTTCTGGAGACGTTCTCTTCTCTTTTTGTCTTTACCAGGAGACTTGTAATGAAATTGCGCATGCGTGTGGAAAACATTTAACATACCATCATCCAGCACTAAGCAGTCTTTTCCCATAGAACTACCCTACCTTTACGACTAATTCTCTTCAAGTGGGCCTCAATCATTTCATAGCTTTCTGCTGTCTGCTGACTGACCTCATTCACGAATTCTCCAAAATTATACCTATCTCCTACACGGTAACTCAGAATTTGTAGCTGACCACAACTCCTACGAAACAGCACTGGTTCTAGTCTACCAGCTGGACCACCATGCAATGGACCACACAGTTGGGGACCTAACTCGTGCGTATAGGTCAGTGGACCATCACAGCAAGTTTATTAGGACAGCCACTGGCAAGGCCAGCGGAGTTATAGAATACTAACTGATAAAGTAAAAGCTAGCTTAACCAATTAGCTAAGTTTCTCTTTAGCTGGCTTCTATGTTAAATTTAACACTGAAAATTGCAACCTATGGGACACAGCTAAACTGTATCATCGGCTAACACCTATTATAATTACCTCGTTTGGAAATCTCTTAGCCATCTAAAATCTATGGAAAACAGTATGAATAACACCTTCGTGTCAGATTAAGTGGTGGAATAGTATGCTCAGTTGGTCATTGACAAGGAAAATTGGTCCAAGGTCCTAGGTTTGAATCCTGGCAATAGACATTAGGATCGCTTTACTGAGAAGCTGGCTGAGATCAGACCGTGATTTACCCCTTCACTATTCTGTCGAGTCGGAGTGTGGGGGCACCTGGAGTGGGTGATTCCACCTTTTGGTCCAAGTGGTGGAATAGTATTGAAAGTAATTTTGGTAAGACCCCTGTAAAGTAATCGTCTAGTTAATTTTTTTAAGGAGTGCATGAAAAACATTCACCTTAATAGCTATGAGAACTTCTTCTTTATTTGAATTACAATTATTATAGTATATTTTATGTAAGGGATCAACTACGTACACGACTGTAATTTGGTGGACTTTAATAAGTGATTTTTATTTATGGTATTGATAGGAAAACCCACCAATCACCCTAACTATTTCCTTATTTTTATTTTCCTAGTCTCTCCCTTTCAGTTAACTAGCTTATGTCTTCTGCTTACGGAACATGCATGTCTTCATCATGTCTGTATACGTTTCTAGCTACCTAATGTCTAGTGGGGTTCGGTTTGTTCAGTCTCTCCGACTAGCTTCAAAACTGGCACCAGTCGCGAAAAAAGAAAAAAAGGGAAACTATTCAGAAAATGAAGATAACTAACTGAATTATAGGAAAGAAATGAAGTGCTTTCTGCCAACCAACCTGATCAGTTGCGAAGTCTTGAGCATAAGATGATGTTACTGCAGAATGGGCAGACAATCAATGTTGCATATAAAGTCAACTAATGTGCACAGTAGTCAACCACTGACCTGAGGTTTAAAGGTCCTACTCGATCCTAAGTGATTATTTCTCAACTGTAAAAATTGGGATCTGGTGATGATCCACTCCCAAACCAAATTGCTCAATGCCAGTGCTTCCATTGACAAAGAACAGCTAATCAGCAGTAAAAATTTTGTGCCCTATAGTAGAAACACTAACGAAAATCAATAATCATGTTTTACGTCATTTTGGTGTTAATTACGTTCATGTAATTATGCATTTAGCACTAAGCAAATCACGCTTAATATTTTACACGCTCTTTCCACCAATCTGCTTTAACTGTTACAGCTTTCACAAGTCGGTTGAGTGTCAGGAAAGGCATCATTTGCAAGTACTTTGGTCACAAGTTTGTCTAGCACCAGCATAAATTAACACAACGGGTCCCTGTGAAAGGTTAACGTGTGCGTGTATATATATATATATATATATATATAATATTCAGAATATCATGAGGGGTTATCAATCATTTCCTATAAATAGTGCATATCTAAGGCAAGCTAACTACTCTTTGTCAAGAAGAAACCAACTTTCATGCTACTTGTTTTCCTTTAATCTCACTTAACAGGAGCCATGGGAAATTGCCTAGTTCTGAAACAAAAAGTCATCAGGGTGATGAATCCGGATGGGAAGATCCTTGAATACAAAGCACCCATCATAGTTGAGCAAGTCCTGTCGGATTTTTCTGGTCACGCCCTATCTGTTTCACTTCAATCTCTTCAACATCTCCGACCAGACACCAAACTTCTTGTTGGTCACTTGTACTATCTTGTACCTGCTCCAATACCATCCCCACAAGTCAAAAAGAAAGTCAGATTTTCAATTCCAGAGAAAGGAGATGAAGGTAGCAAAGTAGTTAGGATTAAGTTGATCATTAGTAAGAAAGAACTGCAGGAGATGCTGCAAAAAGAGGGAGTTTCAGTTGGTGATATGGTTTCTCAGCTTCAAGGTCAACACAGAGTACACCACGCTGATACATCTTCTAACGATGATAAATGTTGGAAACCAGCATTAGAAAGCATAATAGGAGCAAACTAGCAAACAGATGTTAAATGTAATCTTGAGATACGTAGCAGCTACAAAGGATTGACATATATCGTCTCTTTTGATTTCTAACCACGAGAAATGAATCATCAGTTAACATCTAACCCAAGTTTTTTCATAATATTCTCCACACCATCTTTCTTTGCTTTTAAAAGAAGAACGATAATGGTGGCAGCGTTCTGAAATGTCATAACCGCAGTTGAATACACTCTTTAATTAAACTGAAAGTTGTGCAAATCCACAACTTGATCGGGTCGAATAAATTAAATAAACTTTTTTTTAATTCATATAGAGTTGCAAAGCATTTTCTTTTTTTTTTCATAAATAAGAAGAAAAACAAAAAAAAAACGAATTGGAAGTTGGTAATTTACCAATCATGGTCACTTTATTAATCATATAAATTATAGTTAACAAAGTTTACACAAATAATTGACTATTCACTTATTTGGCGAAAATGATGGAATTCTTACAATTAATTATAAACTTTAGTTGATGCAATAGTATATAATTTATTCCTTTATCAAACTCAACTCAACTTATATACAATTTTAATAAGTTTTATAATTGTTCTAGAGTTTGAAATTTATCAAAAACACATCTTCAAAGAACGTTGTCTATCGTGAGCATGACTATGTAACTTATTATCCTTTTCAAGAATAGGAATGCAGGTTCTGGCATGTTCGTCTTCCAAGCCATATACATTACTGTGTCTACTTATATATGGACACGGTCTCCTACATGCTCCTATCTTATACTAAGTCCCTCTTTTTAAGATCCTTCGCCATGCTAATTAAGACACGGATGTTCTATCTAGTGACTTCACCTCTGCATTCTAGAGAAGAACACATCTTGGCAAACTGTTGTATTCACTTAAATACTTTCAAGATACTCTTTTTTTCTTCCAAAAACATTCAAAGATAACTCATAAATATAAGACATGTTAGAAGTCAAACTCTCTTTCTCTTCTACATGTGTAGCTCCAAATGTATGGTTCTAAATAATTACTTATTAGCTAAGAGTTGAAGTTACTTAATAGCTAAGAGTTGTAGGAGAAGCAAAGTTTTATTTGACAACCTTTATGTTTAAAACACATGTACCCTCATTTATTACTACCCCCTCCAACGTCGGTTTAAGCTTGCCTTTATATAGAGGCTAGTCAACATTTTTGTACAATAAGAAGTAAGATAAATAAAAGAGAGTGCAGTAGCCTTTTTTACATTCAAAGTGTGTGCAACGTGAGGAAGAGAGAATAAGAGCTGTAGCTCTTGGAAAAGAGGAAGATTTTTCCCTTTAATATTTTTTAAAGATTTCTTTGGAGCCCATAAAGCTTCCAACAAGTGGTATCAGAGCCAGGTTCGTTTGTTCGTGAATTGATGAAGCCATGGCCAACTTGATCCAACCTCAAGTTCCAAAATTGACGAAGACAAATTATGAGAATTGGAGCATCCGGATGAGGGTGCTGCTTGGTTTTCATGATTTATAGGATATTGTTGATGATTGATATACTGAGCCTGTAGATGCAGTTGCCGAAGCAGCTTTGTCAGATGCTGAGAAAAAAGGCATTGAAAGAAAATCGAAAGAAAGATAAGAAGGCGTTGTTCTTTATTTTTCAAGGTATTGATGAACCCACGTTCGAGAAAATTTCAGATGCAAAGACTTCAAAAGAGACATGGGAGATTCTGCAGAAATCTTTCCAAGGAGTAGATAAAGCTAAAAAGGTGCGTCTTCAATTACTTAGAGCTAAGTTTGAGATGCTAAAAATGCAAAACTCAGAAACTATTGGTGATTATGTCACACGTTTGAAAACGGTGGCTAATGAAATGAAAAGAAATGGTGAAACTCTAGACGATGTTCGTGTAATGGAAAAGCTTTTGCGTTCGCTTACACGCAAATTTGATTACATCGTTGTTGCAATTGAAGAATCGAAAGATTTATCAAAACTTTCAATTGATGAACTCGTTGGTTCTCTCCAAGCACATGAGCAAAGAATGAATCAGAATGATAATACTGGCGACTTGGAGAA
>JANIJH010000004.1:55895762-55907761 GCA_024520975.1 Erythroxylum areolatum | reverse complement strand
CTCACTTCTCAAATTTCTATCTTTCAACTCCAAGGTCCAAACATATCATATTTTATATCAATACAAAGATCAAAATGTAACCTACAACTTTCATGAAGGACAGAAAAATCAATTTGGCCTTTAAGGAAGTCAAAAACTACATCAAAGTTTCTGCCCACTAATACTCTTCCCAAACAGTAACTGCAACTTGTAAAAATCATAACTCCAAATTCCAAGGTCCAAAAATTGCATACTTTACATTAATAGAAAGATTAAAGCGTAATCTAAAACTTTTATGAAGAACTTAAAAGTAATTTCAACCTCTAACTAGGTCAATTTTTCAATCAAAGTTTCTGCCAGAAATGTGTCTTCCTAAAACAACATCCAACTTCCAAATTTCACATCAAAGCATAATCTAAAACTTTCTTAATTCTTCAAATTCTCACACTTTTTCTCTTTATTTCTTGATTTTCAACTTTCATTTCAATCAACTCATTCATTTTAATTTTCATAACCCATACAAATCTACTCAAATATCAAAGTCATCAAAACCAATCAATTTCTTTTCTCATCAATTTCCTTAAAGCATACAACATCTATAACACAATACATATACAAAAACACTCATTGAATTTCATTTAATAATTCTAAAATTTCACTTAAAGATCGGGGTCCAACAACTTTCGTCTTAATGAATATACCATATTTAACCAACATATTCTTAAAAAAACGCTTATAAGATTATACACATGTGTACATGAGTCATACACAATAATTTCTACTTTGGAGAATATACTATACACAAGTTATCCATGTCTAACATCTTGAGATATTATTCAAGTCCAAGTTATGCTTGAACTTCTTTATGCTAACTGACTTTATCAACATGTCAGTTACATCCTTAAAGTGTGAACTTTTTCTAACAAGATCTGATCAAATGTAATCAATTCTCTAATCTTGTAAAACCTTACATCCTTCACCACATATCCCATCCAACTTAGTCCTAATTGAATGTAATCTCCTAAAGGTAATTGGATTCTCATAACTAATGGTAAGTACACACAAAATCAAGTCTTACCAACCAAATCTACTAGGTGACCTAGTGGTACGTCTTGCTTTATTTTTGGCTAGAGTATGATGATGCTCTTTTTGGTATGTATCACTTTATCTTTGGTTAAAGTAAGATGATGCTCTTTTTCTAAACTTATTCTATTCCCAAACTAGGGTTTTTAGTCTATTTAGCAACTATTCTAGGTTGTTCTAGTTCTTTTTGTACTACCTTTGAGCTAGGATTGCTTACTATTAACCTTGACACACACTTTCATACATTTGCCTCAACTATGTAGCTCCTAAAAATCCACATCCTTAAATGTTACCCTATAATTTTTACCAAATGCTCAAAACTTTTAGAAGTCTTTCTTCTAGTATTTTACATTCTTTAATATACTCCTCTTATTAAGTTTCATCATCCCTCTCTTATTGAGAAGATACACCTGCATATGTTATAAATCAATTATATCTTCCTTTAACTATACAATTATAACTTCTTCACCAACAAATATGATCCTCATTAATTTGTAGATATTCCTTGTCAGTTCTTTTCTTTTTTATCATAATCATCGTATCCTTTACCTTAATGTTATATCTATTGGCTTTGTATCAAAAAATTTTTTCATAATGTGCACAACTAGAGTAAGCTCTTCTTTAAATTTGGTATATTCCTAACATCACTTATTGTCCTAATAGTATTATTAAACATCTTTGATCTCACTTATCTTGTTATCATGATTTCACAACATTTATTATCCCCTATCTAGAAAATGAAAAAGTTTCTTGATATATATGATACAAAATCATTCTTATTTAATGTCGTACTACATGATAATATCATATCCAATATTTATAAGTCTTGAAGTTGACAAGTGGAAGTATAGAACATATCCCATTGCTACTATTTGAGTCTCTATATTATATTACATTAGCAGACCTTGATGAATCATAAGTTTTTTTAATCTTTCCCCTATTCTTTCTTATTTGGATAGTCCCTCTTTATTTGCTTCCTTTATTCGCACTTGTAATACCATACTATTATTTTACCCTTAGGTTTAGGTCTCTATTTAAATAAGCCATTCTTACTCTCCTTCCTTCCACAATCCTAATTTTGTCTCACTATGGCCCTTTAATTTAAAAGTTTTCACTAGTACTCAGTCTCTATTGGTTTTAAACTAATAGCATAATTGTTATATGTTCCACCCTATCTACTTCTTTATCTAATATGAGTCATAATCACCATACATTTACAAGAAATAGGTAAAGAACAAAGTAAAATTATAACTTTAACCTTATTTGAAATATTCACCATGAGGCAAAGATTTTTTTTGAGAATTTAAAAAATTCATTAAAAAAATGTTGGAGATTACAAGAAACAAGAGTTTACTTCAAAAAGAGTTAGACCCATTTGAACAATTGACGTGTACTAGGAAGCATACGACGACGTTACTAGAAATCATACAACGACGTTCAAACATCAAGGCCCAAACTCTTCCTTTTACAAAGATATTTTGCAAAGGGTTTTTCTTGAGTCTTTGATTCCTTTCTCGATTTGGTTCCTTTTACAACGATGGAGCTTCGCATCCTCTGCTCTTCTTTCAGGTAAACCACTCTGGAATCTTTCTCATCTTCAGTAAGTTTCGCAGTTTAGGTTTGACCTCTTATGTTTCAACTATTCAAATCTAGCAATATCGGAGGGAGAGAGGCCTCTTGGGGTGACCAATGAGGGAATATGGCTCAGATAAGTATATTCTGTTTGATTATGGTTGATTGTTGCTTCCATCCTTGATTTCCTTTTTCACAACCTTTCTCGGAGTTTCGCAACGAATCTCTGTTTGGGATGGTATGGATCTGGTTTCAGATCCGTCTTCTCACCTTCCTTATTCCAACTTAACTGTTTATGGTTTTCTTGTAGGCCTTCTGACTATCCAAATATGATGAATCCGTAATCAATATTCAACCCAGCATTGGAAAGCTCCAGGTAACTCCATTCTTGAGCTGTTTCTGAATATCTTTCCTATTGTGCTAATTGAGTAACTAGAATTTTCATTGCTTTCTTGATTGTTCTACTGTGTGAGAGAAAAGTATAAACCCTGAAAGTTTATATTGATTATCTCCTCCAATTCCTTCGAAATGTGATAAGTAGACTGCTTGTATCTAGGGACTGCTGTGAGTAGAGAATTTGGTTGCATTTCTAGCTGTGGATAGGATAACTAGTTCATAAGATCTGAACTAGCTATTTCTATATGTTATACTCTCCAGGTGATAGCCATTCTCCTACTATAGTGGAGATTTAACCGACTAAGTATCAGTTGCTCTCTTATGCTGACAGTGGTGAGATCTAATAGAGAGCTTGTTGAAGTAGATTTGTCCTTAACCCTTCTACTGTTCCTTTCTTTCCAGATAACATGAAAACTGGTAGCCACAAAGAGTAGGACAATAGCCCTATCAAATTTTGAGTAGCTCAATTTAGGAATTTCCTTAATGAACTCTGTGAGTTTGTTGTAGTTAAGATCAGGGGCACTTAGTCTGGAGATCGTTGCCCATATTTCTCTAGAGAAGTTGCAGCCAAAGAAGAGGTGGTCCCTGGTTTCATCCTCTAGATTACATAGAATATGCAATAAGACAATGTTTTGAACTAAGGACGAGGTGAGAAGACTTGAAAAAAAAGTATAAGATAATGAGTTAAACCTCCATTTTTTTAGTCCATTTTATCTGTAAGTAGTTGACTACTCACTAAATTAGTGTATTTACTACTCTTTTGTCCACTTTCTTGTGTATGTCTTTGAAAATATATAAATATCTCATTTGCGCAAGGCCTTGAACATGGAGAGATTTAGAGCTATTTTTTAATAACTATTATGAGAGTTAATAAAGGTTTATAATTTTATTGTATCTTTAAATCTTTCTTTCTCTTTTAATAATTGTTTTATTAGCGTTTATGTGAAAGAATTCTAAACATATAAGATCTAATAGGGTTTATTTAAGTGGTGCAAACTTATTTTTAAGACTTTGGTGCGAGTTTTATGTTCTATATAAAATTTTCTTAATAACTGGTATCAAATCCATTATTGGTAACTAATGGTAGGAGATAGCAATCTAAATGATCATGTTTATCAAGTGAAGATGCTCATTGGATTTATACTTATGAATGCAGATGAAATGTCTCTTAACCATATCAATTTAACTTTTAAAGAAACAAAACAAACTTTAAAGGATAAAGTGATGGACTTGATAAAACATGAGAGGAAAACAAATTTGAGATTATAGTCCTTGTGTTGGTTATTCCAAATTAGGATGTTGGGACAGTTGAAAGAACTTTATTGAAAGTGTGTGAAGAAAATTTTTTTAGGCCATTTAGAATGCTAAATAGTTTAAGAACTTTTTATAAGATATGGAGTGGTAGTTTATTATTGCAAAAGTGCTTGGGGTGGAAAAAGTTAACATCATTACAATGTACTTAATGGTGACATTAAACTTTAGTGGAGAACGAGAATCTTCACTAAAATCAATGATGACCAATTTGTTATTGGTGCATAGAAGAAAATGAGGGAATGTCTAATTTTTTTCAAACAACCTTGACTTGGTCGAGATGCCTTGAAGCAATTAGATTAGGATAGATTATTAAGAAAATATATTAATCAATTTTGTTTATTGATGTTGGATATCAAAAATATGGTTGAAAAGGAAAAATTCTTCAACTTCTTATTTAGTTTATAGTCATAGATGCAGGTAGAGTTACAAACGCAAAATATGAAGGATGTTGTGAATTTAATTGCAACGTTTTGGTAAAATTTTAAGTGCCTAAGGAATCCAAATCCTCCTCTTCTCAAAATTATAAAGCCAACAATTTTCAATATAAAGGAGAGGGTAAGAAGAAGAGGACTACGAAGAGGAGTGAAAGGAGCAGTATTACATAGAAAAGTCTAAGAAATATAGATAGCCTAATGATAAGTGTAAATTGCATCATATTTTAAAGCATAATTTGATATGTATTTAGCTATTAATTCGATCATTTAGTACGTGTTTAGGTTAGAATTATGTTAATTTGTTAATTATTTGTGTTTTAAGCGTTTTATAGATTAGCATAAGAATTTTAGCTTAAATATTATGTTTTTTTAGGTACCTTGATGTGTTTATCAGTGTTTCAGGATCAATATTGAAGAACGGAGGAGTTTCAGAAGACGTTCGAGCTAAAAAATGGCCTACGATTGTGACAAAAGGCTCAGATGTGGACCACAATTGTGGTCTGCATTGGGTAGACATGACCACACTAGTGAACTTCACGTTTTTAGGGACTTTTTGGACCTTTTTGACCACAAAAGACCCTAGGTTATCCAATACATAAAAGACTATTTAAAGAACATTAAAAGGAGCACAAAGGAGGTTTTTGCATCAACCACACTTGAACCCTAAAGAGAGAATATCGAGAGAGAGAAAGAAGAAAAAGCAAGAAGAAAAAGAGGAAGATGAAGCTGACTTGAAGTACTTCTCGAATCATGATATTTTCTAACGTCGTTACCTTCCATCATCTATTCTAAGTCATTATTTTCTTTTGGTTTCGATTTTATTTATGTATAGGATTGAGATGGATAATATGATGATAGGATTTGGAGTATTGATGAGTTATAAAGTCTCCTATGGGATTTTTATTTTGATTTAATGATAATTTAATCGATTATGTTTATTGGATGAATGACATGATTTGACTGTGTTTTTGTATAATTCGGTAATAAACTGAGATGGTGAATTGAATGAAAAATGATTAAATCGGATTAATGAGTTTTAGGCAATTTAATAGAAACCGTGACAAATCATATTGGTAATTATGCAGAGAGAGATCCTGTGTGAAGTTTCGATAGTTTATTAGATTGTTTCAAATCTAATTAGAGTTTTGGATAATTTGTGAATTGAGATGTTGCAAATTCCACAATCTAATTAGGCTTATAATTTCGGATTTAATGGTTATAACTTAAAAGAGAGCAATTAACCCTAGGATAGTCCAGAACCGACACTCCATTTAATCACCTAGGTTAGCATTAATGATAAGTAAAATCTCCTTTCTCATAAATTGGTAAATTCTTTAGGTTGATTTCTATTGTGATTGCATATTTCTCACTTATTAATACTTTTATGTTTAATTTCTAATTTGATTGGTTTAACTCAATTTTAGTAATTAATTTCTATTGCATTTTTATTTTTAGATTTATAGTTTTTTGGCCTTATATTTTAAAATTAGATTGCTCTCCTTCCTTGTAGGATCGACACCTTTAATACTATGCTACAAAGCGTGTGTTTGCGAAATATTGAGGGTTTATAAGAATAAAACTTACCCTTATCACCTAAGCCAGATGAAAAGTTTTTAAAATAGAGTCAAAGATGATTTATGCACAATGGCCCCACCTTAGCCAATATTATCTAAAGAGGGAAAGCTAAAAGCCTTAATTATAGACCGTGAAGTCAAGAATGATCCTTTTAAAGTTGTCCTTCATTTGATTTCCTTACTTAATATAATAACTATTGAAGCTAGTTTCTTTGATCAATTAATGAATGTTCGCCTCCATATTAATAGGAAAGAATCAATATTTATATTTGATATGAGTACCAATTATTTTTTATGGAAAATTGAATGGTATGCAAGTTAAGGATAAATTTGAACAATACCTCAAAAAGGAAGAACACTCCCACAAAAAAGCTTAATTGGTAGTAGATGCTACCTACAATGTTCATATACGCTTAGGAAATTGTTATGAAGATACTAGTGATAACCCTTGATGATTTTAATCTCATTCTTAGCATAAAAAATTTCAAATAGATAAAGGTGGTGTTATACCCATTTATTGGAGCTATGATGATAATGCATGAACATAATTTTCATGTCTCAATTTTTATGGATTAAACAGTGCAAAATAGATAAAATAATAAAATTGATACATGTTTCAACCACGAACATCGTCAAATGCCTTAAGAAAGGGAGATTGTTAGAAAATGCATTGTATAGAATTGTTAAAAACTACACAGTGGAGCTTTTTAATGCAGTTGTAGAATTTATGAGGGAATTTAAAGATGTGATTCATAACTAGTTACTAAAAAATCTTCCTTATTATTTAGAAATCAATCACAAAATTAATTTCATTCCAAGTAAAATTCTTCGTAGTGAATCCTCTTATCAAATGTCTCCATTAAAATTCATATACTTGAGGAAGCAAGATGGTTAATTATTAAATTTTGGGCTCCTCCATTAATTTAAGTCCCCCTACAGTTCCTTCATTTTATTCCAAAAGAAATAATATGGAGGAGCACATATATGCACAGCCATTGAGCTTTAAATAAGAAACTACAAAAAATAAATATCACGTGCCTTTATTTATAGAATTAATAAGTATATTGTTAATGGTTATAGTGCTTACTAAGCTAGAATTAAGGAGAAAGTATTGAAAAGGTTGATTATTGAGGGATATGAATAAAAAATAACATATGTAACTTAGTATAGATTTTAGAAAATTTGTTATTCCATTTGGTTTAACAAATGGTCTTGTTACTTTTTGTCACCTTATAAATGATTTGTTATATAACTTATTAAACAACTTTGTTATTATACTTAGATGACATAAGGTTTCTACAACACTTCAGGCAAGTATTTGTCTGGTTACAATAATATAATCTCTTTTTAAAGATAGAGGAATATAACTTTTCCAATTACATATCACTTTTTTGGGAACTTAGTGAGCAAGCCCACGTGTTGATGAATTCTGAAAAAAGATATAAGTTATTATAGTTAGTAGGCTCCTATTATAGTGTTCAAACCTTAAAACTTTATTGGCTTAGAAAACTATTATAGATAGCTCATTAAGTAGTATTAAAAAAAGGCAACATTTTTAAATTTTTATCAAACAAAAAGCAAGTAGTGCTATACCAAATCATTTCATTTCGTTAACCTTGAAAGCTACCATTTTCACTTAAGCTATCATAAGTTTGCTAGACCTTGATCTCCCTTTTAAGGAACATATTGATGCTTTTAATAAAGGCATTGACAATGTCTTAATATAGGAAGGCCATCATGTAGCCTTTTAAGAGATAAAAGCTAAATAGGGTTGAGTGACAGTAGTTAACATATGAGAAGGAGATGTTGGTAGCTGTACATTTTTCTATTTCCTGTTAGGACTACCTTTTGGAAACCAAGTTTATGGTTTATATAGATAATGTTTGTAACATCTTTTTTAAGACCTAAAAGAAATTGTTTGTAAAGTAAGTTCACTAATAAAAGTTTTTATCAGATAAGAATTTGCATGGAATCATGGGGTAGGAAGGTTTATCAATATAGCTAATGCATTACATAGAAAGGAAGTCTTCATGATACTACATGTCATTAGTTAATTTTAATGAGATTTGCTGGATAAAATCGAAGTATTGCTACATCTTGTCATCACCAATATCAAGATCGTTCAATAAGTGAAATCAGGTGTTACACATAGATTTTGGCTTAATGATAATGGAGTATTAATGATAAAAATTAGTAAGCTATACATATTGAGTTTCGATATCTAACAAAAAACAATTTTTGTTGAAGGCATGTGATTCATAATGGGTTAGTCAATAAGAGCTAAATGGATGTTAATGCTCCTTTTATTTTCATATTACTATCTAAAAATTGGAAGATGATATACATGTATATGCCAAAACTTACCTTATTGACAATCATATGGACCTAAAGGAAGGAAGGAAGTAAAATTTTTACAATCTTTCGCATTATCAAAATACCATCATTTTCTTTTTTAATGGATTTCATTATCAAATTTCTAAAAGTTAGCAACATAGCTCTAGTTAAGATGGTTCTCGATCAATTTTCATAATATGTTATCTTCATTCTTATTCATGCCCTTACGATTTAGTAACAAAATTTTTATATGATTTACCTTTTCAAAAAATAAAATTATATATATGGTAAAGCATTTTAAATTTTTGGTAAACATAATTAGTAATAGAGATGTTTGATCTATTGGTTTATTTTAGACATCCTTTTTAATAATATGGTGTGATCTCAAGTTTTCAATTGCTAATCACCTATAAATGGACAATAAAATAGAGAGGATCAACAATCTACTATAAAAGTACTTACAATATTAATTAAGGAATGAATAAGCATAGAATTCATTTGAGAATGAATTTTTTAACTTATATTATATATGAATCATATACAAAGTTGTGTAATTTTAGAGTGATTAAAAAATAAAAGGGGTATTTCCTAGATGTCTAGCATATAATCATGTGCTAAGATTGTTTTAGAATGCAAAAGTAAAGATACGAGTTAGAAAATTAACTTAATAATGTGATAAAGGATTTTCAAAGAAACCCATGACTTAGTATACAAGCTTCTCAAAGTTTATGCCTATGTATGAGCAAAGATAATAATTTACATCGTATAGGACATGGGTATGTCAGAACCTATGTCCATATATGAACAAATATAATGAGTTACATGACATTTGAAATTACTGTGTCATAGCTTATGTATATATGAGAAAAAATAGACAATGAGTTACATGGACATGTTCACAATAGAGTAGCTTCTTTGGGAAATTTGTTTTTTTAATGATTTCAAACTCTATAAGGATTTTAGGACTTATTAAAGTCATATTTAAGATAGGTTTGATTTGGTAAGGGGCAAGTTATATCAAATTATACCAAGTATAGTTTACATATCAATATATTTGTTGTATACTTATTTCCATAAAAGAGAAAATTTTAAAATCTAAAAGACAATTTTAAAATAAGAATAAAAAATTATAATATGTAAAATAATTTTTAATGAATCACATCAGTATTTATGTTGAAACAATTGTACAATTAGCATGTCACATGTCATAGGTTAACAATCCCTTGATAGAGATATAATAAAAACCCAATGAAGTTAGGTTTTAGAGTGCAATTCGTGTCATTTTATAAGTGTTAGGATTCGAATAAATATTGAAGATAATGGCATGGACCATCTTAGACCTTTTGTGAAACGATAAGTGTTATTTACACCTTTTGTCAAAATTTACTAAAATTGAAACATTTAAACTGTAGAAATGGAGAATAAAGGATTTTTTGGCGCTTAAGGCATGTTGAAAGGTTGCAAGAGAATAAAGCGAAGAATATGAATGAAATTGACTAAGAGGAGTTATAGGCAGGAGTAGCTAGAACCATTTAACTTTCTCTAGCAAATAAGGACATATTCTAAATTATAGAGATAACATCCCCACAGAGATATGGAAGATGCTGGAGAGTCAACACATGATGAAAACTTATATAGACAATTATTATTAGAAGTAAAGGCCATACAGGTTAAAGATGAATATGGGACAAATTAAAAAAAATCAATGCATTCAACCAAATAGTTTGTAACCTTCTAAAGTTTGAGGCAACTAGTATGGAATAGGATAAAGTGATGATTTTTCTTTCTTTTTATCCATCTTACAAATATTTGGTGAATATACTCATATTAGGTAAGGAAATAATTGGTGTGGAATATATAACCACTACACTTTTGGTTCATAACTAACAAATAAAAAATATAAGAAGATCTTATAGTGAGAGCCTAGAAGTAAGGGGAAATGATGTTCAAGGGAGGAAACAAAATAGTGATGACTCATCCAAAAGTATCAATAAATTCAAATCCAAAGGTAGTAACACAGTCTGATGTTACATATGCAAACAAGATGGACGTATATGAAGGGAATGTCTAAATAAGACAAAGTAAATCGATGAAAGAAAGTTAATGATTCATTAAGGTCTGATAATGTAGTGTAGAGTGGGGACTCAGATTATAACAACAGATTCTTGATTTATGTTTCAATCAATTAACTTTAGAAGTCATTTATATTATATATGAGATGATCACACCATATGATATGACACTAAACAAGCATTTGTTTCTGTCATATACATTAGGTAACTTTGACACTTTCTAGTTAGAGGATGATAAAGCTTGTAAAGTTATTAGAGCATGACTTATCAGAATCAAGATATTATATGGTATTGTCAGTACAATGTGTGACATTTGATATGTACTAGATTTGAAAAAGAACCAAATCTCTTTGGATACCTTATATGAGAACAATTTTGGTTATAAGATGGAAAAAGATAACACTAAGGTGATAAAGGTATACTAATTGTGATGAAAGGGTTAAGATAGGCAAAAAATAACATTTATAGGCTGAGAGGAAGCACAATTATAGGCAAAGAAATTGCCACATTATTCATATAATGATAATATTGTGTTATGAAACATATAACTGAGTAATCTCAATGAGCATGAGATGATAAAACTTCATAAAAGGAGCATAATTAAAAAGTGTGAAACATTGTAAGTTAGACTTTTGCAAATCTACTTGCTTGATAAACAATCTGGAGTGACAATCCAAAAAAAAAAGCACAAAATCAAAAAATTCTAGAGTATGTGCATATTAACATATGAGATCCTAATAGAGAGTTATCATTGAGTGGTTCTCATTACTTTGTAACATTCACTGATGATTTTTTAGGAAAGTCTAGGTTTACTTCATAAAACTCAAATTTAAGGTTTTTGAAAAGTTTAACGCATGGAAGGCTGAGGCCAAAAAAAAAAATAGATAGGTAAAAAATTAAATAATTAAGATTAGACAATAGTACTGAGTACACTGACTCAAAATAAGCAGTGAGAAATTAAATGAAAATACATAGTTTAGACAACACCACAATAGAATGATATTTTATAGACAATAAACAAATCCATAACTAAAAGGACCAAGTGTTAAAGGCTGAATGCAAGATTCCCTAATTCTTTTTTGAGGAAGTAGTAAGTATGGTGTGTTATCTCATCAACAAATCACCATGAACATCACTAAATAGAAATGAGGTTGAGGAAGTGCAAACATAATGTAAGTTAGATTTTTATAAATTGAAAAATATTTAGTTATCTTACTTATGTGCTTATTTTCTATTATGAG
>JANIJH010000004.1:55881526-55895662 GCA_024520975.1 Erythroxylum areolatum | reverse complement strand
TACTCTGAAGTGTATATATATATATATATATATATATATATATATATATATATATATCTTTGTTGGCTATCTTAAAGGTGTGAAAGGATATAAGTTTTAGAACCCAACATTAAAGATAAGGTGACTAACAAGGATGGGTATTTGATAGGTATCTATGCTAAACCAAATAGATGGAGAAGAAGTGTTAGCATTAATAAAGGGCAATACTAAAGTGGATTAAGTAGAACTAGAACAAATAGAGGAAGCATAAAAAAAAGGTTAAAATTTTTGGTTTAGAAAATAGAATAGCAACATCATAGTATAGCCATGAATAGAGCAGGTTGTACCCTTTGGTTGCTAAATATATATGGTTGGTTTGATTCAATATCCTTCATACACATCTTTAGCAATGGATCTAACTAATTTTTGGGTAGTTATACATAGTTATGAGAAGAAAAAATAGATTGGGGCTTTGATGGAGGATGTGGAGTTTTTACATAAGAACTAGACATGAGAGTTAATGTAGCTTTCCAAAAGGAGGAGACCTATAAGATGCAAGTTGGTATATAAAAGGAAGCAAGCAGTAGGAAGAAAAGGGGAAAAAGGGTATGTATATTAAAAGGGGATTGAGTGTGACAAAATTTTCTCCCAAGTAATTTGACCTACTTCTGTCAATATTTTGATGACATTAGTAGCTAGTTTGAATATGCATTTAGAATAGACTAATATGAAGATAACTTTTATTCTTGGTCACTCCTTATGACCCTCCCAAAATTTCCGTAAAGCGGAGATCCTTGTACATTGGGTATATTGACTTTTATTGTTAGTTAAGTTAGTAAGTACATAGGTAAATTAGGAGATAACATTGAGAAGTAGCCAAGTAGATAGTCAGGTATTTAATAGGTATGACAAACCATAGCATGAAGTTTGACAATCAATAAGATGATCCTTTAGTTGATGGGATATGTAGATTTAGACTACACAAGAAATTTGGATAATAGGAGATCTAGTACAAAAATATATTTTTGCTCTTTCAGGAAGCCTATTTGATGGAAATCAAGGATTTATTCTATAGTTGCATTTTTTACGATGGCAGTTGTTGAGATTGCTAAGAAAGTATTGTAGCTTATAGGCTTAATGAAGAAAGTGGACATTGATTAAAGTGTTGTTGGAGTACACTATGATAGTTAAAGTTCTATTTACCAAGTGTATCATGCAAGAACTAAGCATGTAGATGGGGGATCTAAGAAGATTGGGAAAATGATTGCATTTGGATAGATCTTGTTGGAAAGGGTTTACAATTAAAAGAATGCATTGAACATGTTGACAAAGCCAATTAGTACGGATAATTTCAAGCAATTGCTTAAACTTAGTGAATGTCTAGAGACTACAACCTAACTTATGTATTTTATATTCATTAAGGTGTAGATTGTTCTATATGGTTCATATACATAAGGGTGCAATCATAGACTGTTTCAAGAAGAAATAGTTATTTTTTTTAAAGTCTTTGAGTAAACACGACAATGTGATAGTGTATTCTTCTCTAGAATATAGAGGTGAAGACGTTGGTAGAAGCACAAGTTTAATGGTGTGATGAAAACTATGATCTTTGACTCGAGAATCAAACATTTCTTTATATCTAAGAAGGAACTTTGAAATTAATAAGAAGGATGCTTAATCAGAATGAATCATAATTTATTTTTTGTGATATATTAGTATAAACATCAACAACTCTCAATTGAATTAATTTCACATAAGTTCTTGGGACAAAAAAATCCAAAGAGAATTTTTCAAAGAAAAATATAAAATGAAAAATAGGCATGTTAGAGCCCATGTCTATGTGTGAACAAAGACCATGAGTTATATCACTTGGGATATAAATATGTTAGAGTCTATGTATATATACGAATAAAGACAGTGAATTATATGACTTGAGATACGGGCATTGCAGAGCCTATATCCATAAGTAACCAAAGGTAGACATGACATGCATCATTTCACCATTTCTCCTATAGAGGAACATTTTGAGATTTTAACGATCAGTTCAAAATCTGCTTCTCAGGAAAATACATATGAATCTGACAAAATATAATTCTGAAGACAATCTATCGTCAAAATCAATTAAATTTCTTGGCAGACATTGTCAATTGTACCGATTTTTGATAGACAATCGCAAAAAGAAAACGAAAAAGCAGAATTTGAAAAACTGCAATAATCCCACTTTAGATCCGAGAAAAATATACTATATATACAAGCAAATATCATTCCGTTTATGGTTACATGACAACCATGGATATGTTTTTACTCGATTTACACGAGGAGGTGAATTAGTATACTATTACCACTTACTGTTTTCAAACAACTAATCTTCCCTCCTTTCTACTTCTAACGCAATCTCATTACGGCGTTGAAATGGAAGCGTAAATGGGGGATTATACTGCAGTGCAATCAAGAAAATGATGTCAGAGGCTGAAGCAGTCATGTTATGCAGAAACTGCACAAGAATAGACAATCCAGAAACTTTCCTGCCATCAGTATGTTACCGAGGATCTTACCTGTGCCACTTCCACCGAAGCACCCTCTTTTACAGTAAACTCCGCATCATGTTTTAGAGCATCTCTTAGCTTCAATTCTCTTTGTTTAACTTCTTCATCAGTAACAAAACCTGAAGTGATAAGACTAGTAAGGAAATCTGATCCATGTGATGTTATATTTTTTGAACCTTGAGTTATACCAAGAACCACTGTCTATTTCCTAAACCCGTAAGATTTTATATGCATTAGATCCTGGCAAGATACACAGTGGACCATTCATCCTTAACAAGTTAAGACATTTCATTAAATCAACCAAAAAATGCATACTGGATGAAGTTCAGATTTAAATGCATCTTTTCCGCAGCCTATTACTACATGACATGACTAATATCTGTTCCGTGAATCTAACTACTACGATAAGAATGGTACAATGGTCAAGGAAGTTAACTAGTTTGCATTTTACAATAAAGAGCAAACCTGAAAAAGCAACAGCCGCAACAACTTTACTTGGCACCTCTTTGATCCTCACTGCTGGATCTATAGGCAGTGGCAAATCGGCACCATACTTAGAAGGCATGACAAAGGACATTTTCCACTCGTCTTCACCTTCAACCTAAGTAAAACAGCAATGATTTCTTTTTGAGACATTAAAATCCAATACACTGGAAAACTGTGTTTGGATCAACTCAAGAATAGACCAACCAAAGAAATCCCAAAGCCTGATCGCACTCAACTGATCAACCATCTAAAGGAATATTTTAGCTTTTAGTTTTGCCAAGTAAAAGAAAAGAAGCTGGTCAAATAATCAATTCAGAAATTAAACTACCCAAAAAAGCATAAAGAAAAGTATTGCAAGCTTGACTTTAGAAAAAGAAAAAAGCAAAATAAGTTTTGTGCCTTGCCTGTAGTAACTTGACATAGGAGACAATAATCTTTCAAACACGGTCAACACATTATAAATCGCAAAGGAGCATAAAAAGCATCAAGATTGCGTTTGATACAAGCACAGAATGACAAATTGTATCAACAGAAAATCCATTTTGCAAACTGACCTTCTTCGTTATCACAGGGGTTGTCATCTCCATTTTCTCTCCATCAGGTTTAGCCTTACGCGTATAAACTGGTGTGGTCATTTCCATTGCCTCCTTCTTCGCATTCTAACAGGATCATCAAATGCAGAACGATTAAAATACATGGAATACTGTAAAAAGAAAAGTGAACAATCCTGAAGGAGCAATTCATTTGAGGATATATAATCCTATCTACCTTACCAAACAAGTACTCAGCCAAAACGTTAAAGGACTGAGATGCACCAATGAAATCGAACCCAGTCCTCCTTGGCATTGTCGTCTCCGCTATAAAGTAATGCTGTTTAATTACCCCAATTTAAACACAAATGGAGAAGCCAAGAAAGAAGCAAAGTTAAGCTAAAACAAACAAAATAAATACCAGGGCAGGACTTAAAAAAGGATTCACATTGTATATTACCTCAACTTCTCTAATCTCGTACTGTTCTCTTCTACTTAGTAACTTATACTTCACGGTTTCAAGATCCGGAACTTCAGAAATAAAATAGGATAAAAAACATAAACATCGAATGGAACAGAATTATTAACATCAATTGAACAATGAAGAGTGATAAAAAAGTTACCTGCCATCAAGGCTTCTTCCATATTCCTGCTTTCGGACCTCTTAGGGAATACATACTTGGCAGTCTCATTCGCCAATTCAAAGAAAACTATGAAAAAAATAATGAAATTTAGAAACAACACTCAACAGAGTTTTCTCTAAAAAAACAAAGAACACTCAACGAAGTTGAATTGAAGCAAAAGAAACAGTTTTTACGTCGCTGAGAAACATTGGACGCCTGGGTAGCGAGAGCAAAGACAAGAGAGACTCGAGTCTCGAAAGCAGACACAGGCCGCTGGGGGGGTGAAGAAGCGGTGGTCGTAGATCCGCCGGAGGTCATGGACTTGATGAAGGTGGGAAACGCTCTGTTTGGATGCCGAGAAAATGGATTGAGATGTATACAAGGACAGCGAAGCATCGGCAAGGGCTCGCAGAGAATCATTTTGGATTCACCTAGCAAGTTCCAAGATTTTAATTTTCCGTTGGTCTTAGTTTTACAGTGAAATTATTATCACATTTTTAATTGGAATTTTGCTTTGTTTGACAACGGTGGTCTGGAAATTTCCCGGGAATCGTCGCTTACTCGCTCGCGTTATGCGGGACCCAACCCACGCTTCATTCGTTTTCATGATTTTCTTTTATCATTTTCATTAAAATGTAAAGCATTCACACTAAAGGATAAATTTTTGGAATGAGGAGGAAAAGAAGGCAGTAATAAGATTGTTGCCGTGAAACTCTCCTCCATAACAATATCCATAGTCTACAAATGGTTTCTGAAACATTATAACATTAAGATGATTAATTGAACTGCTGAATGTGCCAAGCGACAACGTCCGTGTAGGGAAGATTGCCTCCAAAAATATCAAGAGCACTGCCCACAGTCACATCTACACGTCCTTTGCCTGCAGTTTTTATCTTCTCCAAATCATCCATTACAGTCACACCACCAGCATATGTCACCGGAATCTGATAGATATTGTCATAATATAATGCATTAGTAATAACACTTCAAAACTATCGCATGTATTACGAGGCAGACATGCAAAAGTAATATCCAGAGTCGCCTATGCAAAAGTTATTTTACTGACCGGTGAGTGCTTGCCAAGCAATGCTACGAGCTCTTCGTCAATCCCCAACCTGCAGTTACAAACAATTAGGAATGAAATCTCATTCTGGGGGGCAGAATTGATGGAATGGAAAAGGCCACTCATGGATAGAAACAAGTACGAAGATCAAAGAATTTGATCAATAACCCTTTTCTCACAACTGAATGTAGCAGCAGGAGACAAAGAAAGAGCTAATCAGATGACTCTCTGGCAAGAAATCAGAGCATTCAACTAAGGGATATGTGTTCGCATGGCCACATTACGGAAAATGCTAAAGTTGGTATCGCATGTACAAAGAATGAATGCAGCAACATTAGTTTCTCCGATTAAAGATTAAGTTTACAAGTAAATATGATGTCTATGAATTATAAGGGAGATATAGGTCTTACTTTTTCCCTTCAACATCAACCCCATGAACCAAAAACTCATCCGCGTAGTTGGCGAGAAATTCCAGTACTTCCTCATTAAGATATACGTTAGTGAATTTCTGCCATCTATCAGTGACAATTGCATATCTACCTTCCTGCAAATCAGGCCGGCATATAAGAGGCTAAAAAAGGTACAGCGGAAGATTATCCTCTTCAGTTGCCAAAATTTTTTTTCAAATTTACTCTGCATACTATTTTCTCCTATACTCTTTTCTCCAAAACCTAAAATATGCCTGCATTTTTATTTGTTCCAGTATCCTGCTTAGCAATAAATTATCTAGAAGCAATCCTCAAAGGTGGAATGGTAGCAAGATTATAAAATATCATTTCAAAAATAACCTGAAATCCAAGTTGAATTCGCCCTAAACGCCATTTAACACAGAAAACAACGTATGGATAATTAAATTATACACTTCAAACCTTCTTTCTGCAGCTAAGGTCCAATACAAGTCTCTGCCTCCCAACAACATGGACAAGATCCTTAAGTCTTTCCAGATCCATTTGCCCATTATTAAAAACATACTGCAAGAGTACCAGGATAAATTACAATTAAATAAAAAGTCCAAATGTGATTCACGGGTACATGCCCATCCAGTCCCAAAGGCAATCAATATACAAAAATGAAACTAGAGTTTGAACTTTCTGCAGGAGGTAATATAAACAAAAGTTCAAGTTTTTCATCAATAAACCTTCGAGAATCTCATCTGTAAATCAAATGATAGATATATCTTTATTATCTACCGCAGAGGTAAGTTGATTCTTCAAATGAGTTTTCAGTAAACAGAGCATTGGAAGTGTAGTTAATTATACGTGTGTTAACAGAAAAGTAAGTCAATCAGAAAAACACATGGCAAACACGTGCAGAAAGAGCAGCTAAATTTGAAGTTTAAAAAAATTAGAATTTTTGCAAGAAAAAGAAGAAGAATAACATACTGAAGTAACAATGACGTGGCTTGCTCCTTCCTTTATGTAATTTAGTGAATTCTCCGCATTGATACCACCTCCAACTTGCAGGCCGCCTAGATATTTCCAACCCTCACAGTAAGTTCAGCAGAGGAAAAAAATCTGTAAGTATTGAACATACTATCAACAATAAAAGTGACAACGTTTTCTATAGGCACTTGCTCGTATGGAACCATTATGGGTTTGAGCACGACACCGTCCTTGTGTATGCAATGCATTAAACCCCCAGGGTAACTAGAAATCAGGTCAATTATACAAAGAAAATTGGCATGCAGAACTTTTTGTGAAGGTAACATCTTCTAACATGCAAAAGAGAATGTGACTATTTTAGTTCCTAAAATAAAAAGAACTATTTTCTCAAGCAATCACAAACATTTGATCACATAAAGGAAATCAAACTTTAGTGCCATAAATGAAAGTTTTAACACAAGGAAACTGAGATATGAAACCATAATATGTTTAAAAGAACATGTATATTACGAAAAAGAGAGACCAGAGACGTGAAGATTTCGTTTACTTCTCTAGAAATCTTTGATGAGGAGCATTGTTCTGGTTTAATATGAGCACCAAAAGTATCAGCTTCAGTTGCAATATAAGTAAAATAAGCCAATGTATATGGCTTAGCTTAATGTTCAATTAACAGAGATATCTTATGAGAACTACTGTCATTGCAGCAAATCACAAAAATTAAATCACCTTACCTGGAATCCCAACCAAGAGGACCATAAATAACTATTATGATATTTAATTATCAAAGGGACATATGGGGAATAGGGAACAAAAGAAAGAAATAAAGGACAGTGACCTACCTGGATAAGCATGCAACGCTTCAAAGGCTGCAGCTTGGCTCAAAGGATCAGCTCCAAGCATGATTACATGGCCTCCCATAAGCCCATTCTCCTCATAGAGATTTGCAAACTCTGCTGCTGACTTTTCTGACTCGAAATTTGTCACTAGAATCGCCTCTTCGTCCATTGAATCCCGAAGGGTAGACCCAACAATTTGTTTCACTTTCCCCTGATATGTAAACAAACGGCAAAATGAGGCAACTTTTAACTTGGAGAAGTAGATGGTCTAGCCTGAACCCATATTCTCTAATTCCTGGGTGAAATTTCAGAGTTAAGGGAAATATCAACTGATCATTAATAAAGATAATGTATTAAAAGTATCGAACTGCGCATTGACAACACTAATCAGAAAGAACACATTTTACAACCTAAAGGAGGAGAATGTATAAAAAGCAATACAGTTGAAATACGATAAAAGTACTGAAATTGAAATACCTTGTGTATATCTATACAGGGTCGGAATCGGACTGCACATTTTATGGACAAACGCGAAGATTCTGCAGCAACAATTTTTTAATTTAAAGAAGTTAAAATCTAAAGAAAAAAGATTTGGAAGCGGACATACTGGAGACGGTAGAAGGCAGATAACTGAGGTACTTGCTGTGTTTTAGAGAGACGTATAATGAAGAGCTGGATTTCCAGTGCAGTAGACTGAGCTCAGAGTACGAAGCGGCGTCAAAGCTGCAAGCTTTCATTGTATTTGGGCTACTTGTTGGGATGGGGTGAGTATACAAGACCGTTTACCGTTAGCAGAGGCAGTACAGCGGGAATGGGATATTGAATAAAACTCAATCGAAGAAGCAAGGGATGACCCTTTCCAGAAGACCGACAGAGGTTGGACAGAATCCTGTTAGCAGAGATTATAAGGAATTCGTGACTCTGCTATGGTTGAATTCACTCCTGTACGTTAAAAAAGAGAGCACTTTCTCGCACTATCTGGTGTGGGAGGAGATCCAGTCCAGCTCTTGGATGGATTCTCTTCCTTTTTCGTACAAGCTTACAATGGTGAAGGTAGGTAAACGCTACCGTTTTGGATAGCCGGTGGAAGTAGGAGAGTTAACTCATACATAAACGAAAATTTTAAATCCTAAAAAAAATACATTTGTTCAACATAAATGTCATTGCGCCGAGAAAATGCCGATAAAAAATAAAGAACCGTTTAGATCGTTTTTTTAATTATGTATTTGACTTTTGATTTTCTAACCTTGGTTCTTATTTTTAAATAAAAATAAAATTCGGTTTAATTATTAACATAAACATAATAATTATATTTGTATTACTAATAATTAGTAATTATATTATTAATAATTAATAAACAATTTATGAATAAATAATTTGATTTTAGTCCCTTATACAATATATATTATTTTTTATGTTTTATATTTATAAAATAATATTTATTTATTGATATATTCCACTAAAAATTAAAATTTTATGTATTTTTTAAAATTAATTTTCGTTTTAAAATAAAATTTACAGATTTATAGGATTAGTTCCCTAACTGCATTTCTAAATATTCCTAGATGTCTCAAGTTTTTGAAAACCCGCATCCAATAAGCATCGCCACTCTCAGATGAATTTTCAAAATTAATCCTCTTTTTCTTTCCAAAAATGGAAAGGAGCAAGGTGACAGTAAAAAGTCACCGTAAATCACCTTTATCATATATTACTTATCATATTCATAGTGTATGATTCACTTTAAGTTGTTTTATTGGAAAGATTATACTAACAAAAGTCAATGATGAACTTACTAGATGTTTCTAGTCCGCCTCATTGACCTAGTGTGAGATATAACATTATTCAATAAAAGTATATGTTCTTTCTCTTATTCTTTTATGTTTAATTCTAGAAAAAACTGCATGAACCACATCATTTAGACAAATACAAATGACTCAAACTTAATCTGAAATTTTATGTAAAGCCTTAAATTTAGTTTGAGACTCTAACAGATTAAAAAGTCTATGACCCAAGTTTGATCAAATTTAGGCAATCTAAAGTCAATAAAAACCGACAAAACTCAATTTAATTAATTTTTAAAATTATTTATTTAATTAATATTATTTAAATGGACTTTTTACTCTTACTAGAGTTCTTATATTTACTCATTTAATTTTCATCTATCTTACTTGAATAGCTAATAATATATAAGAGAGGATCAATACCACTAGCAATAGCTATGATGCCCATGATACTTCTAGATGACTAAATTGACTATTCTATAAGTCTTTATTTCACTTATTAGATATGTAATTGACAAATGACTTCATCCAACAATTGCATTCTTTATAAATAATCAAGCTAACAACCTGGTGTACGGATGCCACGACCTTGTCCTAAAAGAGTTTATGAGACAACGGTCCAAGTGTTGAGTGTCCAACTCCATTTTGAGACTTTTGGTGATGGTAGATGCCTTTATGGTTCATAAAGATGACGAACAAGTGAAGATAAGATGGATGAAGCTCTTCTAGGGAGACTTACGACCAAATAAGGAGCTAAACGTCTGTGTCCTTAACTTACATCATCATATATGTTAACCAAATAAGTACACTTGCCCATGTAAAGTAACGCACATTGTTGTGTATATCAGTCGTGTAGGTATTTGTAACCTTGTGAAGGAATGTGTGAAGAGTAAAAACATATATAGTTATGCACATGACCATGTGCATGATATACACAACCATGTGTGACGACCATATAGCTCTTTGTAATCACGTATGCTTGCGACTCAAGTGACACTAGAAGAGACACGGTCATTTACACGGTCATGTATATGATCATGTATGTTGCAAAAATCCTAATTCTTGATATAAAAGAGAAGACATAGGTTTGTTCATTGGGAGGCACAAAAACACCAAAACAGGAAAAGAAAGTAGAGTGAAAGCAAGTACTTTTTTATTCTCATCCTTGTTTGATTAATTTTTGAATTAGGTTGTGAGTTTGTCGATTTGCTCATAAACTTTAGTTTCAGTCTTCAATCTCTTGTGAGATAACTTGTTTTTGTAGTGTGAGAGATAAAATCTTGTAAATCCTTATTTATAATTAGTGGATTTGCTTGTCAGTTTGACCCGTAATTTTTTGCTCTACTTTTTTCATGTAAATCTTTATGTTCACTTCTTTATTGAGTTTTTTTATTCCTATATTATTATTATTTGATTAAACTTGATTAGAGTGCTTTATTGTTACTTGATAGTTGTTGGTTTCATAATATTTTAATAGGCATTTTAGTATATTTTTAATTGTTAATTAATTGATTCATGCATGTTTAGGTTTAGAATTGTGCTAGTTGGTTAGATATTTGTGTTTTTAAGTGTTATGTGGGTTAGAGCATGCTATTGAACATTAATTTTATATGTTTGAGGTACTTTGATATATATTTTAGTATCTGAGATCAGATATCGAAAAACAGAGAAGATTTAGAGGAAACCTGGTAAAGGACTCAGGGCAACGATTGTGATTGAGGCTCTTTTAGTAGGATAGAAGCTATTTCAGCAAGCCACGGTCATGACTTTTTGGTTATTTCAGACTTTTAGGCTTGGGTAAAACTTAGTAAAGGACTACATAAGAGAAGAGAAATGACCTAAGAAGGGAGAGCTTCTATTTGCCACTTTGGGAAAAAGGTAAGGTAGAGGAAGAAAGAGGAGAGAGAAGGTGGAGCTTCAGCTTCAGCTACTACTTCAACCTCCAATCCTCTAAGTTATCTTTTCATCTTTTATTTCGTTTTTTTGATGTATGAGATGGAATTAATGATGATTAACCTTGGTTTAAGGATGTTCTAAGTCCTTTTAGGAATTTATACCTGATTTAATATTAATCTAGTTGCTTTTGTTGTTAATGATGTTGGGTGTTGTGATTATTTATTTTAATTGCATGCTTTAGTAATAAATCGAGAGTGTGAATCGAATGCAAAATGTAGGTTGGTTAATAAGAGTTAAATGATCTAATACACCACACAAATAATCAAATAGGTAATTATATGGAGAGAAATCTTGTGTGAGGACTCGACTGTTTATTGGAATGCTTAATCACGAATTAGGTTGTGGGTTGTTTTGTTAATCGAGAGATTAAATGTTCGATAACTCAATCTAATTAGGGTTTATAATTTAGGGCTTAGTGATTACATCTCAAGAGAGACTAAACCACCCTTCGAAAGTCTAAGACTGACACCGCATTAACACAAAAGTGACCAAGTTAGCATTGATGATAAGATAAATCCCCTTTCTCATAATTTGTTAATCTTCCTTGTTTGAATTTCATTTATTAATTGATGGTGCTCAAATTTGATTTCTTACATTCATTTAGAATTTTCATTTCAATCACTATATATTCAATTGTTTACTTTTCTATTTAGTTTTTATTTTCATTTTAATTACATTTTTAGGCCTTAGACAAACTAAGATTCAATTAGTTCACTAATTCCTTATGGGATCGACACCTCATATACTACGCTACAACCTGTGTGCTTGCAGAATATTGAGGTTTTATGATATTAAAACTTGCTTAACAAGTTTTTGATGCCATTGTCATGGAGTTAGTTAGGATTAATTGGATTCCTTTAGTTTAAGGAAATTTTGCCCCTCTTATGTCATTGCATTTGCTTGAACACAAGAGTTACTTGAAGTTCAAGTCGGATCACCGAAACCTTAACACTTGACATCACCCATTTGGAACGAGCAATTTGATGAGCAAAACACCAAGAAGAAGAAATTGAAGAACCTATAACGAAAGAATTTCACCAAGAATTTGATCAAGGAGGAAACCAAGGAAACTAGTTGTGAACCCTTATGAACTTCATGAGACCTGGGTTCAATGATGTAAATCAAAGCATGACTTGACCACCGATTTAGGCAGCTTTATTTAAAATTAAGCCTACCCTACTAAACATGTTGCAAACAAATGTGTAATTCTGTGAGTTGACTATTGAGGACACTAATATGGATATAGTACATTTCCTAGAAATATATGATGCCTTTTGATATCATAGAATGTCGAAAGATACCGTTAGGATGAGGATCTTCCCCTTCACGCTAAGGGATAGAGCTAAGGTTTGGTGTCATTCGCTGAGTCTCGTAAATGTCATAACTTGGGAGCAGTTGGTGCATGCATTCTGAGATAAGTACTTACCTCTCATTAAGACTAAGAAATTGATAATGGAAATAACAAATTTCCAACAATGATAGGGAGTCATTTTATAAGACTTGGGAACGGTTTAAAGATTTGCAAAAGAGTTGCCCACATCATAACTTACCAAAGAAATTCCTGTTGCAAACCCTCTATAATGGCATTAACCCATCCACATAAGGTACCATAGATGCGGCATCTAGTGGATCTTTAATGAGGAAGACAATTAATGAAGCGGAGGAGTTGTTAGAGGAAATAGCCAGTAACAGTTGTCTTTGGACAATAAATATGAGTAGACAACATACAACCCTCCGCGAGAAAAAGGGGACTTTAGTTGTTGACCCAATCATGGAAATGTAAGCTAAGATTGGCAACTTTTCTTCAACTCCTGTGAAAGCAATTTAGTAGAGATGTGAGTTGTGAGTTGTGAGTTGTGTGCACAAGACAACCATGATATCATCAATTGCTTTCTAATGAAAAATTATGAGTCAAAGCAACTTAATTACATGGAAGCGTAGTTTGGTCAGGGGGGGGGGGGGGAACAACCTATACTAAAATACGTACAATCTGGGATCGAAGAAACACCCAAACTTTTCTCAGTCAAACAATGTAGGAGGTTAATTTCGACCTCAAGGGCCACTTAGATTCCAATAGGAAAAACCCAATTTCATGGATGCTAAGTTAGAAAAATTTTCGAATAAGCTCATAAGAGGTTAGAAGGACGAATTGAACAAGTAATAAAGAACAACGCCTCGTACATCCATAATTTAGACGTTCAAATGAGCCAAGTGGTGAATGCATTGTCTACATGAAGTGTGGGAATTCTCCCAAACAATACGAAATCAAACCCAAGGGAGCAATTACATTGTGAAGTGGGAAGGAACTCAAACAACCTACAAAGCCAAAAAGTGGGCCCCATTTTGCAGAGAAAGACAAGAAAAAGGAGAAAGATGTGGATATGAGTGAATACCCTCCATACGTTGCCCCTCCGCCGTATGCATCCAAAATTCCATACCCCTAATGACTCTATAAGAGTAAATTAGATGCACAATTTACAAAAGTTCTTAGAGAAATTGAAGACTTTGCAAATAGATCTATCGTTCATTGAGGCTTTTGAACACATGCCCAAGTATGATAAATTTTTAAAGGACATATTATTGAAGGAGTATACTTAGGAAGAAAACCAATTGGTAACCTTAACTGGCAATTGTAGTTCCATAGTCACCAGTCAAATGTGAAGTGAATCACAAGTTATTACAAAGCTTAGAATACGATATATGAATGCACGAGAAGGGGGGGTTGAATTGTGTATTCCTCTTTTTTTAAAAATTCTTTCAAAAACGTTTTGTTAAAAACAAGTTCTTATCGAAGAAACTTGAATAAATCTGAATTAATCAAAACTTTGAAAACTTGTTTTGAAATCTAAGCAATAAAAAAACTTTGAACTTAAGAGAGATAGAGTTGAGAGAAGTCGACACAGCAATTTTATACTAGTTCACCCTAAACCGTGGGCTACGTCCAGTCCTCAGAA
>JANIJH010000004.1:55832829-55855896 GCA_024520975.1 Erythroxylum areolatum | reverse complement strand
ATGTCGGGTTCGGGTCTTGCGGGAGTGAGGTGTTACACCTAGGCCATGTTGGGTTCTACCGTCGCTTTATTAAGGATTTCTTATAGATTGCATGACCTTTGACAAACTTATTAGTCAAGGATGTGGCTTTCCTTTTTGATAATAACTAATCATCAGCATTCAATCAATTAAAGGAGGCACTAACATCAGCCCTAATTTTAGTGCCACCCAATTAGACACTCTCATTTGAGGTCATGCACAACGCAAGCGACCAACCTATACATTACGTGTTAAGTCAAAGAAAGGATAAAAAGTTGAATGTAATTTACTATGTAAGCAAGATATTTTTAGGACCTCAACTAAACTACACCACCATGGAAAAAAATTACTTATAGTGGTGTATATATGTGATAAGTTTCTTTCATGCCTTTTGGGCTCCAAAGTGATCATATTAATCGATCACGTTGTGCTTAAATATTTTTTTGCTAAGAAGGATGCAAAACTGAGACTTATTCGATGGGTGCTACTCTTACAAGAGTTTAACATAGAAGTAAGAGATAAAAAGGGATCAGAAAATGTGGTCATGGATGATTTATCACGTATGGAAAGAGGGGAATGTGAGATAAGTGATCATATTAATGAAAAATTCCCTAATGAAACCCTGATACTTCTCAATAGCATGGCAATACCATGGTTCGTAGATATCACGAAAGATCCCTTCTGACCTGTCATATCAACAGAGAAAATGATTCTTGCATAAATACACCCAATATTTATAGGATGAGCCAATCCTATATAAAACTTGTACTGATAGGCTGATAAGGTGGTGTTTGCTGGAGGACAAGATGTTAAATATTAGGACCTAATGTTATAAGAGTAAATATATTCAGGTTAAATCAGCCTTGAGTTTACTTAGCAAGCCTAATAATAAACAAAACTTTAGTTTATTCTTATAACAATGGAAGACAACAATTATGTTTAAAACATGTGCTTAATATTTTGACGACGGATTTAACTTTGTTTGTCTTATCAAACACAAAATTACATGTAATAATATCACATGCAATTTAATATACATCTAATATATATATTAAACATATAAATAAAGTATGAAAATGATCCATTTATAATCAAATTATGTGCATAAAATATCAAGCTTCGTTTGATTTTAGTTATCGATCTCAATAATCTAAAATAATATTTTCAAATCTTTGTAAAATTATATTATATTAAAATTATTGATTCTTATTTAAACTAAATTCCTATTCCAAATATAAATTTATTTTAATTTGAGAACAATTTTTAAATACAATTGGAAACTATTTCTAATTAACTTGGCTCCTTTAATAAAATTTAATTGAAAGCAAATTTTCAATAAATCATGCTTTTTATTTATTATAATTTAAAAAATATTTTGTTTTAATTATATAACACATTCTAATCCTATTAGAAAACTATTTCTAATCTAATTAGAAGTTTCTTTTCCTTAATTAGAAAATTATTTTCTAATATTAAAACAATACTACTTTCAAGATTAAATAAAAAACTTTTAAATTTAATTAAAAAATTCAATTATATTATTTATTTAATGATTAATTTCTTAATTAATTAGAAAATTTTTATTTAATAAATTAGAAAAATAATATAAAAAATATTAAGAAAGCTCATTTTATTAATTAATAAATAAAAACACTTTTTAAAATTTAATTAGGAAAATTACCTTTTTCTAATAAATCAAGAAACTTATTATTCATATATAAATAAACAATTCATAAATAAATTGAATAATAATTCTCTAAACAAATAAAGCCATAAATTTAATTTATCTTAATCAAATTGAAATAAATAAATTTAATTAAAAAACATCATTCTTAATTATTTAGAAAATACTTTTCTTAATTTTAAATAGTCTAATTAGTTAATTTCAATATAATTGAAACTAATTAATACCAATTTTAGAAAGTACTTTTCCAAAATTAAGTTAGGAATCAATCTAATTATTAATCTTAATTATATTAAAAAACAATTACTTTAATATTTAAAATTGAGATCTCATTTTGATTAATGTAATCTCATTATATTAATTATCTAACATAATCTAATTATGAAAGATAACTATTTTAAATAGTTGCTTGATTCTAATCATTAAGTTGATAATTAATTTAACTTAAAAATTTAACAACTTGAAAAATTAAACAAAATTCTAAAGTATTTCTTAATAAAATAACCCTTTGAAAACAATTAGAAAACACTTTACAAATTTATTAAGGATTTAAACTAATTAATATGAATTAAACTAATTTAATTAAAAATCAAATTATAAAATGTGGGGACTGCACATGTTAGAAGGCTCTCTGTCAGGTATGTACAATGCACAAGGTTTTCCGAAATTTTCATGCCTCCGCATTGGTTTTTCTGCTCTACTCTATACAACTCCATGAACCACCACACATCACATTTGTCTTCTCCAATGTCTCTAGTAGGTCGCTTCTCTAATGACTTCCTCTTGTGGACGAGCTATTACCCCTCACTAGTGGCAAATCGCCACTAGTTTTTGAGTTACTGTCACCTTCGATCAGTGGCGAGACAGCCACTGTCATCGTCGAAGAGGAGCATCTTCAATTTGGGTGTTGGAGAGGCAAACGAAGAAGACAATGACGACAGAACGAACAACGGAAGCTTCACTAGCTGTTAAAAATTAAATACTATAAACTGCGTTTAAATAAGGTCCATCGTTGTAAACATAAGCCCCAAACTACATTACTGTATACCAGCTGTATTTAAGCTGCATTGTAATGGATATATGGGTATGTTATAACTTAATAAAGTATTACATTGTAATGGATATATGGGTATGTTATAACTTAATAAAGTATTATTCTCCTTCTTTCTCTCCCTCATGATTTGTGTATCTTTTCTTTCCTCTTGTGTTTTTCTCGAATCGTACTTACATCCTAAATTGAATACACATCTTCTTCTGTGTCTGTTTTATTCTACCAACAATTTGGTATCACAGCATTCGAATCTGGGAGATAACCATGGCTGAAGGTACAAGAAGTGTAGAACTACGTAAAATGAAGGATAATTTGAAGGAGTTGATGGAGAGAATGTTTTCAGAGTCACAGGATAGGAGTAAGCAAATGTTTTAAGAGATGCAAAATAGAATTAAAAAGATGGAAAAAGAAATGACGGAGTTAAGAAATATGATTCTACAAATACTGCAAAAATAGGAGGAGATGTCGAAGTAGTAGCCCCAACATCCCAGACTAGCTCTGAGAGATTGATGGAAGAAGAAAGGGTGATGTCAAGGAGGATGAATCAAATTGAATTTCCATCATTTGATAGTGAAAATGTTAGACTATGGCTTTATCGCTGTGAACAATATTTTTCTCTGGATCAAACGCTAGAAAAAATAAAGGTGAGTGTTGCTATTCTACATATGGATGATCGAGTGCAAGAATGGTATCGACTATACGACAGAAATCATAACAAGATGGAGATAATTGATTGAAATGAAATCACCAAGGCATTCAAATAACAATTTGATGCAAGAATCGTCGATGACCTAATAGGAGATTTTAAGGATTTAAAGTAGGATGGAACAATTTTGGAGTATTGCACATTGTTTGATCACCATTCCAATTGATTATCGTTACCAGAAGAATACATAGTCGGGTTCTTTATTAAGGGACTCTGACTAGAAATAGGAGCAACAATGCAGCTGCATGAACCCAACTCTTTGCACCTGGCATATATGCTAGCCTGGAAGTAAGAAGCTATACTGATATTTGCAAGCAATACTCTGTTGAATCAGAATAGCACCACGAAGAACATGAATAATATTGTTCATTCCAACTTCCACTCAAAGGGGCAACCGGCCACCAAGATAGCAAGGAACTCAAGTTCGGAAGGACTATTGCTGACTCCAATAACAACGTTATAATCATCTTCTTCGGTGAGATTGTTTAAACCATAAAGGAAAATTAGCAATAGAGACTTCGATGAGAAGAGAGCCAAGGGACTATGTTTTTGGTTTGATGAGAAATACACAATAGGTCATAAATGTAAGAAGAGGCAACTACAATTTTATATGATTTCTGGAGAGGACAGTAATGCAAAAAATCCACTTGAACTAGAAGATGAGGAGTTGGAGGGAAGCCCAGAAGAAAACGATGGACCTTCGATCTCCATGCAAGCTATATTGGGATATTCGGGAAACATAGAGTTCAAACAGATGAGAATGGTAGGCATGTATCAGAGACGACAAATGCACATTCTGATCGATAATGGTAGCACACATAATTTCGTGGATTCATCAGTTATTAAAAAAGGAGGGTGTGACATACAAGAGATAGAACCAATCTATATAACAGTAGGCGGTCTTACAATTGAAATGTCATCAATGATGCAGGAACTTTGCATGGACAATGCAAGGAGCTCAGTTTACCATGGACGCATTGCTTATGTCATTGGGGGGCTACGATGTCGTTCTAGGAGTGCAATGGTTGATTAGGTTAAACAACGTGCTATGTAATTTTGGAGAGCAGACAATGACGTTTCAGTGGGAAGGCCAGAGGATAACTCTTTACAAAAATCCAAAAGGGAATTCTCAGATTCTCTCAAATAAGGAATTCTAAAAACTTTTGCACATACTAGTAGAGGGATAGCTATTCTTGTTATGACTAACAACACCTATCGAGTTTCAATTGCAGTAGATGAGGTTGAAGGATGAACAATGGAGCGTATTCGAAGAAATCAAAGCAATCTTGTAGAGTACGTAGAGATTTAATAGGAACTTATGCAACTTTTGCCAGATCACAAACACAACCACTAGATTATTCTGAAAGAAAGAGTTAAAACAATTAACCTGTGTCCCTACCAGTATTCAAGAGTATAGAAGGATGCGATAGAATAAACAGTAAGAGACCTCATAAAATAGGGTTTGCTCGACACAGTTACAGACCCTATGCATCATTTGTCGTTTTGGTGAAGAAGGACAATATATGGTGCATGTGTATGGACTACTGAGAACTTAACAAACACACGATAAAAGACAAATTTTTGATACCGTTGATTAAAGAACTATTGGATGAGCTACTTAGGGTGAGTTGGTTCACCAACTTGGACCTGCGTTTAGGGTATCATCAGATCTGGATGTAGCCAAATGATATTCCTAAAACAACGTTTAGAACACACGAGGGCCACTATGAGTTTCTGGTCATGTCGTTTGGTTTGATGAATGCTCCTTCAACATTTTAGAGACTGATGAAAGAATTATTCAAGCCATTTCTGCGTCAATTCATACTGGTTTTTTTTTACGATATACTCATTTACAGTCCATCGCTACAACTACATGTTGAACATATTTCAGTGGCCATGTAGATGTTGAAAGACAATCAGTTGTTCTTAAAGGGAACTAAATATATTTTTAGGGAGTGTCAATACGATCTCAGAAGGAGGAGTTGCAATGGGCAGTTAGAAGGTTAAGGTGATAGAAGAGTGGAATTACGGAGTTAAGAGGTTTCTTGGGCATTACGGGGTATTATCAATGTTTTATTAAAGGATACGGATTAATAGCCAAGCCACTAACTGATTTGTTAAAGAAGGAACGAATAGCTAACTGGAATTGGCAGCAAGAAGAGAGAATCATTTTTTAAACATTAAAAAGGCAGTTACATCAGCGCCGGTGTTAGCTTTGTCGAATTTTTCTAAACCTTTTGCGGTGGAAGACGATGCAAGTGGTCAGGGGATAGGCATGGTCTTATAGCAGGAAGGTCACTCGATTTTCTTTCTTAGTAAGTCGTTGGCTAAACAACATCATGGACTATCAACTTATGAGAAAGAGTTCTTGGCGGTAATCAAAGTCATTCATTATTGGCACCATTATTTGACTTAGGAGAATTCATTATTAAAATAGACCACTATAGTCTCAAATATTTATTAAAGCAACGATTATCAACTCCATTCTAATAGTTCTAGCTTCTGAAACTTCTTGGTTACGACTTCGAAGTGCAATATCAAAGTGGAAAGGAGAATGCTACATCAAACGCCCTATTCCGAATAACCAGTACTGAAATGTTGATGTTCATAGTAATACAAGTCTAGGGAGAGTTATTAGATGCAATTAAGAAGAGAGTTGGGAAGAAATTAGGGAAATTACTAAACAGTTGGAATTGGGACATATGAAAGCAAGGGTATATGAATGGAAGGAGGGTATGTTAAGATGGAAGGGCGATTAGTAGTGGGAGCTAACCTAACACTTCGACAACAAATTATTGCCATCAGTCATGACGATGCTATGTAAGGACATGCAAGTGCAATGGCCACGAAGAAAAATTTACATAACACGTTCTTCGACGTGAGAAATTATGTTCATGCATACATGATTTGTCTGAGCGACAAACAAGATAGTTCAGCATACCTAGGTTTACTGTAGCCTATCAAAATACTTAAAGGTAGTTAGAGAGAAGTTAGCATCGACTTCATTGAAGGACTTCCTCAGTCAAAAGGGAAGACTGTTATTTTCATGGTGGCGGATAGGTTCATGAAATATTCTCACTCATCCCGATTAAACACCCATACTCTACTTGTGACATAGTAGAATTGTTCCTCAACAATGTGTTTAAACTACATGGAATGCCAGAGTCCATCATTAGTGATTGAGACCCTATATTTTTTAGCAAATTCTAGCAAGAGTTGCTTCAGCTGTAAAGTGTTCAAATGAAGTACTCCACCACTTAGATGGACGACCTTATGGAAGCGGCGAACAAATTTTGGAGATCTATCTTCGATGTTTTTGTAGTGATGAGCCCAACGATGGAGTGAATGGATGGCACTAGCTGAATGGTGATATAACACGACGTACCGATCTTCCATCAATTCAACTCTATTTGAAGTTCCATATGACTACCCGCCACTGATTTATACACCTCATATAGCGGGAGATTCAAACATGGTAAAAGTGGATCGGATCTTGCATAATAGAGAAGTAATGATAAAGGTGACAAAATTCTATCTATAGAAGGCCCAAAATAGGATGAAGCAATATTCAAATTCTAAACGATTTGAAAGGTAGTTTTAAGTTGGTGACATGGCGTTACTTAAGTTACACCCGTATAAATAGCATTCTCTACAAAGAAGAATTAATCAGAAATTGTCGCCACTTTATTATGGTCTATACAAGGTAATATAACGCATTGGTAAGGTGGCGTATAAACTATAGTTACCTACGGAATCACTGATTCACCTTGTGTTTCATGTATCACAGTTGAAGAAAGCTAAGATGGAGCAAGGCAGCACATCCTTGGTGATACCGGAGTTTATTATACCCATCGAATGAACACCAATATCGGTATTGGGAAGATGCATGACTAAGAAAAACAATCGTGTAGTAACTCAATGGCAAGGCAGCACATCCTAGGTGATACCGAAGTTTATCATGCCCATCGAACAAACACCAATATCGATATTGAGAAGACACATGACTAAGAAAAACAATCGTGCAGTAATGGTCAAACAGGGACGACACCAACATAACGTGGGAATATCTCTTCGATCTTCAAAAATGTTTTCCAGAAGTGAACTTGGTTAACGGGGATATTAAGGGGAAGGGAATTGTTGCAGAGGCAAACGAAGAAGAAGACGACAACGGAAGGGACATCGGAAGCTTCAATAGCCATTAAAAATTAAATACTATACGCTACGTTTAAATAAGGTCCATCGTTGTAAACATACGCCCAAAACTACAGTATCGTATACCAGATGTATCTAAGCTGCATTATAACGGATATATGGGTATGTTATAAATGAATGAAGTATTATTCTCCTTCTCTCTCTCCCTTGTGATTCTGTGTATCTTTTCTTTCCTCTTGTGTTTTTCTCGAATCGTGCCTACATCTTAAACCGAATATGCATGCTCTTCTGTGTCTGGTTTATTCTACCAACATTAGGGCAATTTCTCGCCCTTGCTAGTCACCATTAGCAGTAGTCATCGTCGTTGGTGGAAGACTCATGCATCGAATGTGGCTTCTCAACCTCATCCACCAATTTTTTTGCACAATCATATGAAACCTTAAAAAACACATTAAATCTAGAATACGAAGAAGTTCTGTCACAAAAATTTCCAAAAACTTCAAAGCTAGGGTTAAGAATGGCATATTGGTTTTTCATATTTCAATAAATAAGAAAATAACCCTAGTTGTTCTAGGCAATTTCTAGAAAAAAAAAAGCATTCTTATGATTGAATTTTCATAATCAAGAACAAAAAATATGAGGCTTTGATTATTTAATCTTAATCTATGTTCAATAGGTTCATTAATTAATTAATATTTTAAGTCTTGTTATTTTTTTAATAAAATCGATAACAATTAAGTTAATTTAATCAAATAGTAGAATTAAAAGTCAACTATGATACCATTATTGGAAAACTAAGACGGGATCTAATCTTAATCGCAGTAGAATAATTGTGAAACTTTTTTGTATTATGATTTCACAAAAATCAAGATCACTTTAATTTTGTAAAATGATTCATAACTAAATCACAATAAAGCATGAATCTTAATTCATACCTTATTTCAAAGTTTCATCATATTCTTGTAAACCATTTTTAAAACTAGGTCATCTTAACCACCATAGTCGCATAAGAATTTGGCCTCTAACAATATGCACATAACGAGTTAACAGAACTCTACTTCTGTTACAAAGAGGGTTAAATAGAGAGTACTAGGTTCTTTAGAGATTAAACTTATTTATAATAGATTTTGGATATTTTAGTAATTTAATTGAAATTAAATTCTAATTTCAATTAAACTTTAATTAGAATTACAAATAATTCTAATTAAATACCAATCATTTTAAAATAAGATCTAACTTGAATAAAATATCTTTACAATCAAGTCCAACTTGAATAAAATATCTTTACTCTTTTTAACCCGTTTTTTATATGTGACCTATTAGATTCTCAAATATGTTGACAATGAATATAAACCCTATATCGTATTTAGGATTAAATAAACAAATATTTATCTTTAATTCTGTAATTAAACAATTGATATCTATAAATTAATATTGGCATCTAGTAATACATTGTGATTGCTCAAATATTTAAAGATGTCAAAGTGGTTTTGACTAATTTCTGTGCATGATTTTTTCATATAATTCAATCATTCATCATTCAATGTTTCGATTAAACATAAAGCATGGAATTAATGTTTACTCTATTTTGAGTCCAAAGAAGTTAGTTCTGCATCATTACTTATTGATTCAATTAATGATATCTGTAAACTATTTTACAAAGTGTCATTCCATTTTAGTCAAGGATTTCTCGAATCAATACTAATTAAAAATAACGAAATATTCTCCCTAATTACTTTAGAGTGATGAATCCTATCTTGATTATTTAACTACCTCTATATATTTTATGCTACATCCAATGACTATCGAATAAACTACCCATGATTAGAATATTTTATAAGTAGTATTAAAACATAACAATCCTTATATAAGATAACATTAAGGATCTCAAGTTAAAAGATCACTTATACAATCATCACAATGAGAATTTTTATAGGCATTCAAATGGATTCATAATGTATGGTTAATTTAGTGAATTTGTTTTTTAACAAACAACCACACATTTGATTAAATATCTCTATACTTTAGTCTATGAGATCAACTACTTCTTTATAACTAAAAATAAAACTTGTGCTAGTTTTTTTACATTATATTAACATCCAGACTTAATAAAATAATGACTGAGAAAAATTTAGGAATAATAAATAAATATAATATGAATCTCATAATTATAATTTCAACATAATTTCATTTCAGTGCATAATTATCCCATAAACTTTATCATATACATCTAAATATGTATAGGATAAAAAACACTTTTAAATTATTTTTGTCATTGAACTAAAACTAACCGATTAGCTGTAAGGAATAAATCATTATAGACTAATTACAAATAGCATTATGATTGTTTAAGAGCTGATACACTCAACGTATATAAGAACTGGTAAAAAAGAAATAGATCTTATGAGGCAGTTAGTGGCTATTTAAAGTCATTACTTACTATATTAGTAATAGATATTATATTGGTAATGATAATTACATAATTTTATAATATAACGAGTAAACGAGTAAAATTAATATTTATTAAATTTCTTCAACAAATGTTAAAGCACTTATTACTTGAGTCTTTTTTTCATTATGTTTTTCACGGTGCATTAGAGAACTTGAATATAAACAACTCAAATTTCTCTTAAATTCTTTATTTGATTATGCTTAATATACTTATATAGCAAGGTAGCTAGCATATCAACTTATCGATTGAATGATTGAGTAATAAATGCGATATTACTCCCATCTTGCTTTCTCTCTGCAGTGTTTATCTGTTGATATTTTGTATTTCTAATATATTTGTTTAGATATGCATTAATTTAGACAAATATTTGATATTTGTTGACGAGATAACTAGTATAAAACGTGATTATATCACCAAATTCAATATAGTAAAGTTAATGAGTAAATTATTGTTTTAGTATATGTCTACAATTTTGGGTTTGTATGTTATAGTTGTTGATATTTTAGTTTAATGGTTAAAAAATAAATATTAAAACATAAGGAGGTGTCAACGATCGAGAATAATAGTGAACAATTGATCTCAAGATATGAGGATATGCTAACAAAAAATTAATAAAAAAGATGTCTCGAGTCATGAAGGGACATTAACGATGGAAGAAGACAAATGCAACATCTCAAGTTGTTCCCTTTTCCTCCACACTTTTTCTTGATACCTCACTTGAACGACCCCGCTTAAACTCTAGCTATTTGACTACTAATTAACAATCTTGATAGCTCAAACAAAAAACTACACATGAGCCTTATTTCATCACTAATTGGGAATCTTAGCACGACAACCAAATCAACCTACTTAAGATATCAAATATAACTGGGTCAAGTACATAATAACACAAAAAGAAACAGATAATATAAATCATATCAACTTATATTGAGAGTTTTTTTAAAGTCATGTGAATCTGTTTTCACTCGAGTTTTAATTCCAAATAATTGAATTAATGATTGCTATCTTATAATGTTCCTAAAAGCATTAGTTTAATTTAAATGATTGAGAAACAAGGAAGGTTATTATAAATCCAAATTTGTATCAAGTTATATTTAAAAGAGCCCACCTTTTATATAGAAGGCTGTAAAAATAATAAGTATTTTTATAGTGAGAATGAGGTAAAATCATTTAAGTTATAACATACTAATTTCACCTAAGTATTGATTCATTAGTCAAGATATTATATAATTCTATCCGACGTATGATATAGTGTTATCGTCTACTCAAATGGGTTATTGGATAAGAGTAAAACTAAAAATTTGTATCATTTAGTCCGAGTATGAGATGAAAGATTAAAAAAAAAAACCCATATCCTTGTTACCAGGGGGTGTTTGTTTTTATTTTTATTTTTTATTTTTTATTTTAAATTATGTAAAAAAAATTTGTTTGAGTTTTTAGTTTCTATTTCTATTTTTTATTTTAGTTTCTTCCTATTTTCAAAAATTATGAAAACCATAAAAAATTTTTGTTTCTTGGTTTCATCTTCTTCGTAATCTGTTTTACTATCATTTAAATACATATTATTTAATTATTCATTTTTAATAAAAATTACGAATAATTTAATTCAATATTATATTTATTTATTTAATAAATTTAAATTTATTATCAATAAAATTATGAATAATTTAATTTTAATAAATTTATTTAATTAAATTTATTATCAATAAATTATGAATATTATATAAGAGATTAAATAAATTTATTTAATTAAAAATAATTTATTTTTAAGTTTTATCTAAAATTATTTGATTAAAATAATTTATTTTTAAATTTTATCTAAAATGTAATTATTATTAGTGATAAAAATACAACTACATAACATTAACAACCAAATAAGTTTTTATTTTTATTTGAAAAAAAAACAGAAATAAAAAACTGAAAACAGAAACTGAAAACTACAACAAAAAAACATAAGTAAAATCAAACGGCCCCTAAAATAATTATATGGGAAAATTACATTATTATTGTTATTAAAATAACTGCTTAAGACAATTAGTCATTCAAATGTTATATTTAAGTTTTTGTTGATTTCAAAATAAGATAACAACCGATAAAAAAACATAAAAATGTCCTAATGGCTAAAGAATTGTCAATTATGAAATAAGCCCTTTAATTAGAAATAATTTTGCCGATTCTATCATATTATACTGATCAATAACAGCAAAAAAAAGTTGATATCAACCAGTATCTTAACTAGATATAACATATTAATTTTGAGTATGCCGTGCTGGCCAAAACGTTAGATCACTTTTAACAATGGATTTATGTCTTTTACAATATTTGCTACCAACTTAAGATGGGATTGATTTACTTGAGATAATAGTAATATAAATTATAACGAATATAATGAGAAATAAAAATAGATATAACTTTTATTGCTCATTATATCAAGAAGTACAGAGTATTGTCCCAAAAGAGATATAAATTACTAACCATCTTTTTCATTCTTTAACCAATTATCTAAT
This sequence comes from Erythroxylum areolatum, assembly GCA_024520975.1. Taxonomy (NCBI): domain Eukaryota; kingdom Viridiplantae; phylum Streptophyta; class Magnoliopsida; order Malpighiales; family Erythroxylaceae; genus Erythroxylum; species Erythroxylum areolatum. The sequence continues at coordinate 55,843,326 of JANIJH010000004.1, read as the reverse complement.
TATTAGAGAAAAGTGAAAGAAAAAGAGGGGAAGGGGTTAATAGCTGGGAATGTACAAATAATGAATTAAAAGGGGTAGAAAGTAAGAAAAGGCAGAAGTAAAATGGCTTAAAAGAAAAATGGGGGTTAGAAAGATACGAGATGTGGTACACGGCCTCGGACTCAGAGGTGGTCTTTGGCAGGCACAGACCCTCCGTAGCTTAGTTGACGATGCTTCATTAAAAGAATATATATAACCATGTCGCGATCATCGTTGATTCGCCGGATTACACCTTTCTTCGCCGACCGGATTCGACGGAACCACAGGCTTCTCAGCTCCTCCTCCGCTCTTCACGAACCTTCTTCTTCTACTTCTCCAGACGACGATTCCATTCACTTGACTGAAAATTGTATTCAGGTACATCTTTTTTTTCTTGTCGAATTTGTGACTGGTTTCTCTTTTTTAGCTTATTGGTTTTTACGGGTTCGTCTCGTATACTTTATTTCATCGTTGGAAAGTTTTTTTTTTCGTTTGATTTGTGATCCGATGAAGTAAATTGTTTCCTTGTTTCCTTATTCTTTTCATTTCATTGTTTTGATTCATTTGATTAGAATCTGTCAAGTATAGGGTTCTAAGTTCAAAAATAGAATAGAGTTGTTTTGCTTTCCAACTACGCAAAACCATAAGGGATGTCTGGGTGGGAAAATCACATTTATATCAGCTTATGCGTTGTTAGTTCTTGTTTTGCTAGCCCCTTGTTTATTTACACCTTTTTAGTGTTTAATGCTCCGCTAAATGTATAATTCAGATAAAATTTGAAGATCGGATTAGGTTTGGCTGGAAGTAAAACTTGGGCCTCTGCTCTTTCACGAATTTCATATTTATTTTAGCCTTCTGACTGACTTTGCAATTGCCTGCAGAGGATGAAAGAACTTCAAGCCCGTGAGGGAGCAACAGAGAGAAAATTGCTGCGGTTAGGTGTTGAAACTGGTGGATGCTCTGGTTTCCAATATGTTTTTGACTTGGATGATAAAATTAACCATGATGACAGGTTTGAGAAGATTGTTAACTTCCTGTCTTCTTGCATTCTTTCTTTTTGTTGCTTAACTACAAAATGATCAAATGCATCACCCATTTGTAGTTTTCTAATGATTTCATATCCTTTTCACAGAGTCTTTGAAAGGGGTGGAGTCAAACTGGTAGTTGATAATATTTCATATGATTTTGTGAAAGGAGCCACTGTTGACTATGTTGAGGAACTGATCCGCTCAGCTTTCGTTGTAAGCCATTTCATCTTCCCTATTGGTGTAATGATATTGTTTCTAGTTATAGGATTAGAGAAAAAATTTTCACGCAAACCTGAAGATTCATCAAGGTTATTGTCAAGTCAATATTCCATCAGTCTCTGCCTGTCATTCAATGCATAAGAACTTGGTAGATAAAAAGTTGTCATGTTAACGTGTACGATGGTACTGCAAGTTTGCTTCTCATGGTTACTTGAGGTATACCTACATTTACCTAGATTGATTGCCTGTGCCATTTTCTTAGTATTTCAATCTGAGTTTTGATTTTCTAAACTTACATTTCCCTTTGTGCTTTGGTCCTTTTTCTTTAAGATAAAATTACTCGAGGTATAACATAAGACCGTACATTGCATCCACAACAGAAGAAGACTAAAGCCAGCATCTAACTTTTACTTGCGTCTCTACATAGGTGACCATAAAGAATGAAGCATTGGTTTGGATATCAACAAATGAACCATTGAAATGATTGTTTATTGGTTTGAGCTGCTCAATTGCTAATGGAAATGCCATTATAGAGAGATTAGGTTATATATTGAGAATAATCCAAATTCATAATTTACATCTATAGCTTTTCTGCTAAAGGCCAAAATTAGATTTGATACTTTATGCATACTTGGCGGTTCACTCTTGGTTTGTTTCTTGATACTAATTGTTGCTCTCTTAAATGGTTCATGGATAAAAACTGTGTTTTGAATTCTGATTTCATGCCTAGGTGGCCACAAATCCAAGTGCTGTTGGTGGATGCGGTTGTAAAAGTTCTTTCATGGTGAAACAGTAACAATTTGGAGCTATTCCACACATTACCAGCTTGATTTTACAATGCCATACTAATCTGTTATTATTCTAATATTCTTTTCAATAGTTAGCATTTGTGCACAATTGTTGTGCCAATTTCTTGTGTACCAATAATGTAACGAGGCTTTTTTGCAGTTATGGCAGTTATGTCCAATTGTAGAACCTTGATTATCAACAGTACATTTATAATCTTAGAATTGGACCAAAATTTGTGGCATTCCTTGGCCATTTGCCGAAGTAAGCTCCTACTTTACATTGGTGGCCGGTCTCTAGATTTGAGTCCGTGTGTGGACATTGCCACCTTCCCCCTAACAAGAGCATGTCTTGATAAGGGTTAATATGTTCCACTTCAGCGATCTTGCAGGTAGTACTTGAAGATTTGATAGGTGTCGTATCTCGTTTCAACATCTAATTCGCTTTAGAATATGGATAACCGGTTTGATAAGGAACGCATTTTAGGAAGGGAAGGCTAGTCTAGACTGTCGAGGCAGTTTAATGCAATAAATAAAACATTGGAAATCTTCAAATCCAGAAGCCGAAGACCATTACCAGAAGCCAGCATTGTGCTCCCAAGGAAATATACTTATTACAACAGAGAAATTCTACCTAAAGTATGGGTGGTTTTTTCCATATCTTTCAGATGAAACCTCGAATTGGTTCGAAAAAGAAATTGGAAACCCATTATTCATATGGCCTTTGCCCCGAAACTGGAATTTCATCAAACCGTTTCTGTAGCAAACGAAAGACGATCAAAATGAAGTCAGCGATTAGACGACCAATATGATGCAGCAATAACATACCATTGCAGTTTGGCCTTTCAACCTCTCCACAGATATGGTTAAGCCTGATTCTCTATGCATGTATGCCTATGTCTCGATCCAGTATCAATCTCCAACTAAATTAACCATGGAAAATTTTATCGATCCATAAAGTAGATGGCCTATAATAATAAAAATTCCACAAATTAGAGATTACAGAAGCAGAATATGTGGAAGGAATACTTAAAGACACAAGTTGCAGTACATCAATAAAAGCAAGACATAAAGTAACACGGCACCTTAATCCAAATTTTGGTTGAGAAATTTCATATGCACAGAAGTAAGATTTTAAACAGTGATATTGACGTTTCGGATCATTAGGATTTAAGCAGCAGAAAACCAACAGAAATAACTAACGATAATTATGATGGGCAATAAAAGAATGCAGCAATGAACATAAGGACTTCAAAATATTCAAAATTGGGAAACCTTTCGGCCAAAGGAAAATGTTAGTATAAGAGAAGCTATAGCAACTACACAAGTGTTGAAACAAACTAGATTTGCATCAGCTTTAATGTATAAATCGTGGTTTTTGTCATACACAGAAAGTAAACTATTATTCAAATGGATTTGACACATGTTTCTCCTAAAGTTATTCAAAATTTATCAAAACGCTTGAAAGCTAAACACTGTTCACTGCTACTACAAATCTAATTGTCCAGAGTTATATTTTATTTTCTGTTATGTTCTACGAGAACTGAGAATCTTAGCATCATTGCCAGGGAGTGAAATGATTTAGATTTATATTTTGAAATTAATTAGCGTATATATATATATTTTTAATTGGTTTTTACAATTACGTCTTGATCTTTTTATGTTTGCTAATGTTTGTGTATAGTAAGGGCGAGATTTCTGAATCAAGATCTTGTACAATTTGATCTTGAAATCAAAAGGACATTGTGAAGGTTGCTAGGGAAACCAAAACAACTACAAAAATACAACGTGAAATTGAACTTGAGGAAGCCATGGCCAATCTAAGAACTCTAATAGAGTTGCCTATACAAACTTGACTCAAAGACCCTTATGTATTACTTTTCTAAATTTAGCTGAACATATTACTTTTGAGCATAAGTCTAACTTAATCCGTTTTTCATAGTCTTGTAGGTGAGGACGCTCACAAGCATCTCAAGTATGAAACCTCCAGGGGTGACGAGTAGATTATATTGAGAGTCTTTTCATTTTCACTGATGGATACACCAAAAGATTGTTTTAATCTTTTTACAGGGAGCGTTAGCATATAGATCAAAATGAAAAGTTTGTTTTTGAAAATTACTTTCTATCACCAAAGATAGTCAGCACAAGGAAAGAGAATTACAAGATAAATCAATATCATGCAAAATCCTTTTGTGAATATTGGGAACGCTTCAAGAATTTGTGCACTCACTGTGTGAAAAGACTCCTATGAAGGCTAGAAATTTAATTGAGGGAATGGCGGTTAATGCTCAACAATTTGGAATTTGCAACAATATTTATAGGATAAATGAGGTAAACATTTTGTCTATAAAACGTCATTTAGATGAACTAAAATTTTGTATTAGAAAAGTTGTTGAAGGATAACAACAGGTGAAAGCTTACGTTAGATGTGCAAAAATGTGGACCATTTGACAAATGGGTGTCTAACTTTGCAAGATGGAAGCACAGAGTATGTGAATATTGCAGAGAAATTTTTTTCCACCAATATAACCTATATTCCTTTGTCTATAACTTATGTAACCCAAACTTGAGCTATGGAGGGAATGATCAACATAACTACTTTCCATATAAGTTATGGGGAGCATATCGATTTTAACCTAGATCACAAGCCTCTTCTTCTAACTTAGGTACATCTCTAGAAGATATAGTTAAGTCTGATACCACTTATACTCTGCAATTCCAATAGGATGTAAAACAATTTCAGCAAGAGACAAGATCTCAATTTCAATACACAAGGTCAAGCATTTGGAAAGGAAGATAGGTCAGATGGTAGTGGCTATCAACCACTTATAATCATAAAGATAGGTAAGATGGTAATGGTTATCAACCACTTAGAATCATAAAGTGGAGGGAAGTTTTCATCTCAACCTAAGGTAAATCTAAAGAATGTTAGTGCAGTGAACTTAAAGAGTGGTAGAGTGCTAGGAGGATCCCAAGAGAACCCTATCAAGGATGGTCAATAAAGACGAGATTGAGGAGTTAGGAGAAGAAGGAAATCCCTTGTTTAACTCAAAGGTAAATTTTGAATGTCTCAATGTGGTTAATATTAACCCTCCACTTTTTCCTAGTAGGTTGGTGAAATCAAATAAGGAGGAAAAGGATAAAGAGACTTTTGAGACTTTTTTAATTGTAGAAGTAAATATAAATTTTTTTAAACATAATAAAAAAGTGCCCATGTATCCAAAATGACTTAAGAAATTTTGTACCAATAAGAAAAAAACTGAGAGGTAATGAGAATGTCATAATGAGTGGGAATGTTTCTATGACCTTTAGAAAGAAAATACCTCAAAAAATGTAGGGATCTAGGTATGTTTACCATTCCCTGTAAGATTGGTAACATTATAATTAAAAGAGCTATGCTAGATTTCGGAGTATCAATCAAAGTTAGGCCTCACTCTATTTATGTTTCTTTGAACTTAGGCCCTTTAAAAGAGACCAATGTTATCATACAATTAACTAACCATGCTGATGCTTACTCAAATGGACTAGTTGAGGATGTTTCAGTGTAAATGAATAATTTGGTATTTTCTGCAGATTTTTATGAAGTGGTTATGAATAATGAAACCTCATATAATCTCATTCGTATTTTACTAAGGAGATCATTTCTTAACATGACTCAAACTAAAATAGATGTTCATAAGGGCACCCTCAAAGTGGAATTTCATAAGAACCAATTTATTTCAATATTTTCGATATTATGAAACAACATCAAGATGATCATTTCATTTTTCCTATACATATGATTGATCCCTTAGTGCAGAAAATGTTTAAGTTACATTACAATATCAATTAGAATTATTTTTGACCAAGTAAGTGAAGTTGGAAGCCATCGATGAAACTGAGCTGGGAGGAGCTAATTAAGAAGGAAACCTTACATTCTTTGGAAACTCTCCTATAAGGTATGAATATGCTTCCATATAGTTACCTATATCTTACCAGAGGCTATTACCTTATGATGTGTAGGTGTTTGATATAGAGCTAAAACTACTACCCTCGCAGTTGAAATGCACATATTTAGGAGATAATTAGACTCTTCCAGTTATTATTTCTACAATTTTAACTTCTAATTAAGAAGATAAACTGATTCCTGTGTTACATAAGCATAAAAAGGCCATTATATGGATAATTACATATATTCGAGGAATGATCCTTTCTATATGCATGCATTGCATTTTGCTTGAGGATGATGCCAAGTCCACTAGATAACTAGAATGTAGAAAAGTCCTTTGATTCATGATCATGCTTGTGAATCGTTAATGGTGGATAACTTAAATGATATGCATAGTCATGGAATGTCTTGATTATGAAAGGTGTTTAAGTGTACCTGTAGATTTATTTTATTTTTAAACACAACTTGTGGAATTCTACCCCTATATTGCTTAGTTTTTCAGGTGAATGGTTGTTGATTAATAATGAGTAAAAACATTAAATGTTTAATTCTTTCCATGGTTTTAAAATTTATTCATGTTTTCTTATGACTATCTATTCTTAAGAGCTATAAAAAAGGAGGAAGGGCTTTGAATTTTGATTTTGATTTTGACTTTTATTTTTGCCTAAGGATGGAAAAAAAAGCTAAGAGTATAGGAACTTGATAATTTTTTAATTGACTACATATTGCTCCATAATGCTGAGTTATTAATGTTATACAGTGCTTAAGATACTTATTTTGGTTTATATTTTGTTTTAGGTACAAGTTGAAGAAGCAAGAATGAAAATAAGCTAAAAACATATCCTTCGAGCCATTCCATCGATGTTTGATCTTATTTGTCTTTGTGGAGCAAGAAGGAGATGAATTAGGGTGAAGATGGGACAAAGAATAAAAGAAATGAAGCTAATGTAACTTGCATAGTCATGTATGAGACCTTGTAACTCACTAGAAGCGTGTATGAGTGTGAAGATGTAGTTTTAGCAACTTTTGCATCCTACATGACCATGTATGGACTTACAAATGTGACTCACTAAAAGCATGTACAAGCATGAAGATGCGGTTTCAGCCATTTATACAACCGACATAGTCACGTATAGACTTATACAATCATGAAGTGAGCCACACAACTGTGTAAGTAGCCGTGTGGTTCACTATGAACATTAAGTTCACAAATTTTGAGAAAAATGAAGCACATAGTTGCTTACATGCTCATGATCTGACTATGTATTATGAGAGAATCTTAATTTTTAGTATAAAAGAGCATTTAAGAGGCCAAATAAGGCAAGAAGATGTTAGAGTTGAAAAGGGGTTAGATTCCTTACAAGTTATAAGGAGCAAAACGTCATACTTCTAATTCAAAGGGAATATTGAGGCTGACAAACATATTTAGACATTGATTAATGTAGTGATGTTGTTTTTAACTCTCTTTTGGAATTGATTATGTTATTATATAATTAATTTTTTAGGACTTAGTTAGTTTTCTACCTCCTCAACTATTTTTTGCATCAATGATCCTCTAACAACTATATCAATGGTACGCCACATGGGTGGTTTGACTCTGTTGTAAAAATTTTGCAACAGGAATTCCTTCGACAAGTTATGATAAGGACAGCTCCTTTGCAACTCCTTAAATTGCTCTCATGCTTGATATAATAACTCCACCTTGTTTTGCTAGAAATTTTCAATTTTCCTTATAATCCTTATTGTCATTTTCAAAGGGAATTACTTAGCTAAAAATACTTGCAACAACTACTCCTATATTGTGATGTTTGCTGGGTTGAGTGAATGAAACCATACCTTGGCGCTATACTTAAGTATAAAAGGGAAGAGCCTCATCTTGGCTACTTCTTCTGACAACCCATTATATTGAAAATTATCACAAATCTTGAAGAAATTGGCCATATAACCATTGGGATCCTTATTAGCCAAACCGTGGAATTTCATGTTAGTCTACAACATGTTCATCAGTGCTAGTTTGATTCCAAACGTATTCACTTGCATTAGTGGTTAAGTGATTCCTTATTATGTTGCATTAAACCCTGACTTCATGAAGTTCATAATCTCTGCTATTTAATTCCTCCGCCATTACTCTCTATATCACTTTTTGATGTTTAGCTCTTTGGATCTCTCTCTCTTGCCTTACAAAACTCAATAGTTAAAGTTTCTTAAGCCTTACTTGAACTCTAAGTGATTTTTATGCTCATGCAATCACAATCACACAAGACAGGTAAAAATTCCTTAAATCAAAGCAATTCAAATCATTCTAATTCTAATTACTCTCTGACAATGGTGCCAAAAACTTATTGAATATGTTTTATATAATAATAAAACTCTCAATATTGTAAGCATACATATCTTACCTTGTAATATCAAGGGTATCATTCCCACAAGGACTAATAGACACCTAAACAACTTGAAAAGAACTCTTCAATTGTTTGTTAATATGATAATTTTGGGTCTATTAAGCTACCAACTCTTGTTGTACACTTTAACACTAGTGACTTGATTTGCTCTCTCGATTTGTTACCAAGTATATGCACGACAATTATCACAAACATTCATCAATGTATTGGATTTAATAAGAAATAATGTTCACAAAATAATTTTAGAATAATACTTAAATATTGATTAGAAATCAATAATCATGTTAAACATCGTAGAATTCCAAATACACATTCAAGACTATAAAGGAAATAAAAGGAAAAGGGTAAAATCTAATTGAAGTCTTGATCTATAATATAGGAAATTCTCTAAGCTTTCTTTGATCTCTCCTATTTGATCTTCTTTCATATAGTGACTAATCTTATTTTTAGTGCTTTTCATGTTCTTTTATAGTGCTTAAGTTCTAAGGTTGTCTCTAAGGTTTCCACACTTAATACAGTTTCAAAAATAGCGTTGACTTAAACTTTAAAAAATATTGCTCCTGGAAACACCTCCTAGCATGATCATGCAGCTTGGTTGGTTACTCTTTGTCATGATTGTGCATGGTGTCACGATCATGATAGGAAGCCATGCAATGGTGATAAGCTTTGTGAGTCACGATCATGCCTTGTTTGCATGCATTCACACTCTTCTCCATTATTCAATATCTTGTTTCCAAACACTCATAAATACATAAAAAAATCTTTTAAAATATAAAATTAAGATTAAATTCATGATCTAAACTAGAAAACACCTAAAGCATAAACAAACACTAATAATAACACAATTCTAAACTTAGACACATGATAATCATCTAAGAAACACTTAAATACCTAGAAAAACATACTATGATCTACACCTATCAATATGTACATTGCTTCTTTCCTATTTAATGTACTTTAAATAATCGTTGAAAAGGTAAGAAAAGGAGTTGTTGGAAAATTCTTTGTTTCTAACTTTTGGTGGAGGAATTGTTTATTTGTGCTTTCACAAATTGTAATTACTTTACTAGTTTTACACTCTTCTTGATCCTGCAATATGAAATTTGTCCAAAATCACTAAATTTTGGGTAAGTGAGCAAGCTTTCAATTGTCAAAAAATTTATTATTTTTCACGCGAAGAAAACACCTTCATTTTTCTCACTTGATTCATCACCCATATTTTCCTTTTGTAGTTTTACTTTGAAGTTTAACTCCATTCATAATCCTCTTCTACTATTTTATATTAGTGATGAAGAAGTTGAGGGAATACTTCCAGTTGTTGCATATGTTATTGTCAAGATATATATGCATATAAAGTGTAGAGGGTATAAGATGATTCGAAGTTTAACTGATCCAAGATAATCCACATCCTTCGTTTTCTTTTTCTTTTTTTTGTTAATGGTTCATTTTTATTGTTTTCTCTTAACAGACTTTGTTATAAAACACGAGAGGACTTTTTACTTAGAAGATAACATATTTGATTTTCAGACAAGCAATTCCCTCTCTGTAGGCCTTTTCAAATTGTTTCATATAATAGAATTCCCAAAGTAGAAACTTAATATGGCATTTCTAGAGTGATCTTTTGGCTTTTGTGGCTACATTAGGGAAAAGTTCCCTGCATCACCTTTTATGGTACATGGATTTGCATCACCTATTATTTTGAAGAGTCATAGATTTATGTGGGAAGCGTATTTGTTTCTCTTTAATGGATTTGCCAAAATTTGATCCTATTATGCAAGCTTTAATCCTATTTATTTGTGTAGAGCATTATGTATAGTCCATATGCTGATTGTGGTTTGTTTTGGTACTTGATTATTATGGATATTTGATTATATTGAAGGTTTTTCATATTCAATTTTCTTTAACCTCATTGATTAATTTATCATTATTTACATTTCCTTTGTGTTTTTATCTATATCTCTTTCTTTTTTCCTGGGACATCTTCTCTGTAACACCCATTTACCCTCTGAAAGGATATATGAATGCTACACAAAACAAATCAACAAATCAAAGCATACGAAAACTTCTAATAAACAATTCAAGTAAACATACATTAATTTACATAGTACATAGCACAA
>JANIJH010000004.1:55818465-55832729 GCA_024520975.1 Erythroxylum areolatum | reverse complement strand
CCAAAAATGCAGAATTAATAATAATACATACCAATTTAATAATCCAAGACAATTAATCCATAATTCACCAAAATTTCTAAATATCCGAAATATTACCAAAATTGCCAAATCACATTTTATTCGCGTTAACAACTCAATTATACCCGCAATGACATGAATGCAAGCACAAATATTGGTATGAGTCCAAAATTGTATATGCTCAAATAAGCAAAAACTCAATTATGCCAAGCATACCATGCATTGAAATTCCTTAATATTCTAACCCCTAATATGGGGCGTTACATTCTCTATATATCATTCCTCTATTTTTTTGCCACAAATGACATGAAGAAATGGTTCATCATTTCCTTTTATAGTATCATATTTGACATTTAGTTCTTGGGTGCCTTTACCTATGATATCTTATCTCTTATTCTTTAAGCAATATGAATAGGTGATGGATCTAGCTCCTCATATCTAAAGCCAACCATTCAAAACAATTCATGTTTCCTTTTCTTTTTGGTAATAAAATAAATTATGAATTTTGATTGATTTTGAAGTTAAGGAACATTTAGGCTTCCAATTTCATGGAGAATTTTGGCTTAAGATCTTCTCCTTATACATCATATTGAACTAAAGCTTACTTTATAATGATGCTGATGATGGTCAAGATATAGATGGCATGTCGAGTGAATATGTAGAAATTACATGCTTTCACATAGTAGTATTTTAGCCTAATTTTTGTGAACACTTATTCTTATTGTTTATGAATTGTTATTGGTTGCCTATTGACCGATGCTGGATGAAATGAACTGAAGATTGCTCTATAATATGTGAAAGTATGTAGAACCTTTTTAGTGTGATGTATTAGTGAACCACATGAGACTTTTCTTTAAACAACATCATATCATTTTTCTTATTCAATTTGAAGAATCACTTATCATTTTTGCTCTCTTGAAATGCCTGGTTTATGTCTATGGTTTGAATACTAGTTGTTCAATCATGGTTCTCTTGAAGTAGGTCTTGGCATGAAAAATATTCATTTTTCTAGCAATAGTAAGTGTTAGGAAATGAGAAGCCTTGACTTTGCTAAGGACTCTAGGGAAGAAGCTAAAGAAGCGTCAACCATAGGCTTCTGGAAAGCTAAGTAAACTTGAAATATGTAGGAATCTTTTGTAGACTTGGAAAGTTGACTTTTATGCTTTAGTTTCTGCTTCTTTCACTTTGACTGTACATTGATGAGAACCACAAAATTTAAGCCTCCTAGTATTGAAAATGTCAAGTGAACTCTATTGTATCATTAACATCTATAATAACATTATTATGAGACCTTAAATTTACTGAAAACATAATGGAAATTATCTTGGAAATCTTAATGGTTGAAGCTTTGGCCTTGTTGGTAATATTAGAAGTCTCCCTCTTTCTGTTCTCCTCTACATGTCATATTTCTTTTCCTTTAGTTTTCTCTCCCTTTCTTTATGCTCACCTACTTACCGAATTCAGATCATTTTATGCAGGATCCAAATGAGGAGTTGTATATAATTGATGATATAAACACATATTTTCATCATAGAACATATTTCTTGCCTTCTTTTATTTTCTTCTTATATAGTCTTCAATTTCTCTTACGAATTAGTTTGTTTTGAGTTGGTTTTTAAGTGTTATTTCATAATTTCTAATAACATTGAAAGTCAACCATAACAAGCGCCACAGATGAGGAGAAACAGTTCAACGCCCTAGTTGTAAGTAACTATTTTCTTCCGCAACCATTGATTTAGTGAATAAACTGAATTGTAGAATTCATATGTTTGTGTTATTGTTTTGCAAGAGGAAGATGCTGCTATCTTAGAATCACTAATGGGTGAAAGATGAAAAGAAATTAGACACAAAGTAAATTGTTATTGTTCCTACCAAGTTGTAGTTCACTAGGAAACAACACATATGTGGGAGTTATGCTCTAATATTTTTGTAATCTAAGCATTTATAATTTGTAAACTAATCTTTTTATTTATTGTTTTATCTTTAAGAATTGTTAAAGTTATTATTAATATCTTATAGAGGAAGAATATTCTTTTTGTTACTATAATTTAATAATATTTATATAATTTTACTTTATATATAAAATGATCGATATTTTGAATTAATAGTATTTTATATGATTTATTTGTATAATAAATTCACAATAAAAAATATATCGATACATTACATACAGAATATATTGTTCAATATTATGGATTTAAAATATATCAAATAACATATTGCAACATTATTTAAAATATAAAAAATAATATTTGGCTACATTGTGTAAAACGTAACAAATAACATTTGGCTACATTATATAAAACGTAGCTAAAAATATTTAACTATATTTTTAAATCATAGCTAAAAAGATTTGACTAAGTTTTTAACTTTTGGTTACGATTTTTTAAAACGATGCTTATAGTTTTCAACTCTAGGGATCTGACGATATTTTGTGCAACAAAATAGGAATTTACCAAATAACTATAGGTGATGTTTTTTAGACATTTAATAACACTTTTTTTTAGCCAAAATTCAACTTCGTTTTATTGTACAGCCATCTCTCAGATGATCATTTTGATCCGAGAGTGCTGTACACCACATCAATGGTGCCGCCTAAAGAAGCTTAATTCCTCTGTTTTGTTGTCTTCTTTGGTCGATACTAGAATTTGATATACAAGCTAGATGAATTACTTATCTGTATAGACGTATATAATTAGCTTAATCCATCGTTGCTAGTTAATTAACTTTAGACTTGAAATGCTTTGTCAGTTTCATTTCATAAGTAGCAGCATGCCTCAACACCAAACAATAATAACCATGACCATTGATCACAAATTTCTATAGATACGTGGATTCAATCCCATAATCATCTTGTTAAAAACAATTAAGAGAAGATCACTAGAACGGAAAGACAGCAATCATCAACACCTGTATTGTATTCGTAATCCACGAGAATTTGTTCTCCTTCCCTCTTCAACAAGAGCAGCACGAGCAGACATAATCCCACTATGCACTAACGAAGAATCGAACGCTGAACAATCAATAAAATCCTTCAAAAGCTCCTCCTGACCCCATATCTCAGGAATCCAGACCCTACCTCCCACCTCTATCCTGTGTCTCTTCAATCTTTCACGTCCACAAACATCTTCCTTCAGTATTGTTGCCTCTGGACCACTTGGTTCCTTTTCCAATACCTCTTCTATGGAACCCCCAGTAACACCAAGCAACGGTATTTTTTCATCTTTCGGCTGATGAGCATCAGAGGAGCTGCATTTTGAAGAACCATTTTCATGGCTGCTTTCAAGTTCGCAGCTTTTGATAGATAGACTTGGTGCTTCACATTGATTATTATGACCCGACTCTTGATAGTCTTTTTCGGCTAGACCTTGTTCTTCAAAAGGCTTCATCTTCGTCGGATTTTCTTTCACAAGCGAACAAATCGGAAAGCTCTTTCTCTTATCCATCTTCTTCTCCTGAAACTGGTGCTATCTGAATATGCTTTGCTCCCTTGTTTTAGCAGCTGAAGGCTCTCTTCCTTTTAGGTTCTAATTGAGCAGATTACGTAAGATATATATAGGAATACAAAGCATAGAAAATAAGTGGAAAGCCAGCTTACACGTCATCAACGAAGGGATTCGTTTGTATGGTAAGTGACAATTGTACGTGTCTTGTTCTAGAGATTGGGGATTCCATATTATGTGGTCAAGTTGATGTCTTCTTGAAAAAAAAAAACACAAAGAGAGAAGAGATGGAAAAGGAGAGGAGAAGGAAAGAGGTTGATGATTCCTTAGAATGGATTTTTGGAGGATTGTGGTGATCTTTCGTGGCAATCAGATTTTAGGATTTGATATAAGAAAATAAGTATTTGAAATTATTAAAATGATATGAAGACTTCCAAATCGTATTTAATGAGATAAGAGAGACGTTGGAGGCTACATGGGATGTATCAGTGAGATATTTTTAATTTGTTGACGTATCAGGTGCTCAGCCACCACCTTTTGTTATGTTCAAGGATGTCGGCTCTCCTATTCACTTGGATCCTTCTCTCTCTCTACGCCTCTCTGTCTCTCATTAACAATTTGTGTGGAAAGCTCTGTGCCATCGTCCAATTTTGAGGTCCGCAAATCCTGGACCTCCAATTTTCTGAACCCCTAAAAGGATTTTTTTTTTTTTGGTCAAGGAAAACTCTCTTGTGCTAATTATTATTTAATTTATTAAATAGTTTAATGCACGTGATTTTACTAGCCATTTTTAACTCACACATCCTTAAAAAGTAATAATTACATTCGTAACAAGAGGGTTGAGTATGATATAATGTAACGAAATACGATTTAAGACAACTCCTTAACGTTTTTGGTAAGATAGAATGTAATAATTATCGTTCTTATCACAATCTAATAAATACAACTGAAGGTATAATGTAATAAAAGAGTACGGTCTAATTGATAGAGTAAATGAACTATATATTTACAACTATGCTGTGAAAGTAAAGAACCTGTAATACAGATGTTAATAATAATAGCTAATGGATACATGCCGCTGTTAAAACTGTCCAGATATTTTTTGTCCATAGATATTAGAGAGTCATTAGGTCGTTCTCTAATAAACGTCCTAATTAAATTATAAAAACACTTAGTTGGATTTTTTAATGCCGGAGAATTCATGAGAGCTTAGAAATTTTAAGAGACTTTATATTTTTTCCTTCAAAATTATGAAGTATTTTATGTTTAAGCTTGATAATATCGAAAACGGTCTCTTTATTAAATAAGAATGTGATTATGTATTATCGAATCTTCTCGAATGCTGCACTTTAGCAATTTTTACTGTTAATGATTACGATGAATGGTAAAACAATATCAATTTTTGATTATTAACAATATTCACTAAAGATCTTTTCTCGAATTTCTGTAGATAAAGTTTTTTTTTCTCCTAGACATAACTCATGGACATCTTACCTTCCAATATAATATTTTGAAATAAAATATAATAATTTTATTTACAACTTAATAACATAAATATTAATTTTCAATGAGATAGATATAAATGCGTATACTCTGTAATGTTAAAGATTTGTTTGATTTCATTACTCTCTTTTTGTTGTGATTTTATTTTTCACTTTTTATTTTAATTTTATTAAAAATAATTGTTAATGTCAACGTAATTAGATTTTATTATAGTTAATAATAATAACACTAAACAAAATTTGTAGATAAATTAATTTTTATTTTAATAATTAAAAATAAAACTTATAAACATAAAAAATGTATATTGAATATATAAAAATTTAAAATTAATTTTCATGTGTTTTTTTAAAATATTTAAAATTATGAAAATAGAATTAAAATATTACTTTTGACATTAACATTAATTTTATGATGCAACCATTAATTATTACATCTCAATTTAATAAAATTTTATATTCAATTCAATATTAAAATTAAGATTCTTTAATTTTAAGGTTATATCAAAATTATTCAAGAAAAGAAAGAAGCCCACCAATAGGCTTCCTGACAGGTGATAGGCTTGTGTTTCATGTGGCTGTGTCTGCCTGATGACCCTTCGGCTTCAATCTGTACAATTTGTAGGAAACTCACCAGTACTCTTTTTTATTGGGCTAATTAATTGTTAATCTTCATGCGATTTATTATGTTTAACCGTCATATGTTGTTGAACTCATCACAAAAAAAAGAACTAGTGGAATTAAACTAGCATATGAGCTTTATTTATTTATGCTAATCTATTGTTAAGAGAAATATTAGTATGAAAGTGGATTAATTAATGCAATAGCAGTCCAATTTGGAAAGTATGCTTTTTTTCATTTTCTTCCTAGCGTTTGAATCCAGTAGCTGTCAAAGTTATATCGACCTCAACCGGAAAAGAAACGAAAAATATCCACAATATATTGCCAACCCCCATCCATCCACCAGCTCACAAAGTAAAATGAATGTGGCAATCCAAAAATTTGTTTGATAATGTGCAAATTTGTGATAATTCTTTTAACCGGGTCACATTTGCAATTATAAAAAAAGGTATCAAATTAGTCGCGTCATTAATATGTAATCATGTTAGGTAGGGAATTAATTATCTTACGTTCTGATTGTTGTAAATAGAGAGCAATAATAACAAATTCACTTTGAGCACTATTACTTAAGTGAATAAAGTGTGAACGATTGTAATGAAAAATTACTTCAGGTAAATTCTCAAGAAAGACCGGAGGGGTCACAATTGGTCCTAATTAAAACTCAACCTTCTAGACATAATTTAACGAGATTCAGCCAATTATGCCTACTTCCTCGGATACTACTAAATTGATATTTCACTATTTTCAAGAAATAATGCAAATAAAATACTACAAAAGGAGATAAGGAACTTTTGTCTTATAGAAAAACAATTTTTTCGGTGATTTTTAACTAAGGAGGGGAGGCTCCTTTTATGATTTTAAGAACCTCCATCATTCCCACACATTTTCAATGTTGGATTGTAAAATGAGCCAAAATAGTTGATCAGTCAACAAATCTCCACCTTGGCAAATTCATATTTGACCACTCAATAAATATCCAGCTTGGCAAATTTTACTTTTTCAAATTTTTCACAAAACTTATCTTCAGTGGTGTCTTCAAATGCACTTTAAAGCACTCATTTTCAATTCTTAGCAATATTGTTCAAGTCTAAACAACGTTGGAACTTGACTACAGTCACCACCTTTGTCAACGTATTAATAGAATTCTCAGTAGTCTTAATCTTCTAGATTGCAACTTCACATTCTTCCAGAACCTCTCATACAAAGCGTTAACGGACATCGATGTGTTTCATCCTTGCATAATAAACTTGGTTCTTTGCTAAATGAATGACACTCTGACTATTGCAATGTACTTTGACATGATTTTGTCCAATTCCCAATTCATAAAGCAATCCTTGAAGCCAAATTGCCTCCTTCATAGCCTCTGTAGCTGACATATATTCTGCCTCCGTAGGCGATAAACCAACTGTTGACTGTAAGGTAGACCTCCAACTGACTGTGCCTTTGTAAGAGTAAACACATTGTCAGTAGTTGATCGATGTTTATCTAAATCACTAGCATAGTCAGAATCACAATATCCAACTACACATTAATCATCTTGCTTATCCCACTAAAATACCAAACCATCATCTACGGTGTTTATAATGTATTGTAGAATCTACTTCACAGCTTGCCAATGCTCCTTACCTAGATCATGCATATAACTGCTCATGATTCCTATTGCTTGTGAAATGTCAAGCCTCGTACACACTATAGCATACATTAAGCTACCAACTGCATTTGCATATGGTATTTTAGTCATATACTCTCGTTCTGCATCTTTCTTTGGAGATAGGATGCGCTAAGCTTTATATGAGGAGTGAGCAAAGCACTAACAGGTTTTTACTTTTCATAAAAGTTGGAGAGACTATGTTTGACTCAAAAGAAATATTTGAAAAAGATACTAAATGAATCAAAAGTAATATTTGAAAAAGGTACTAAAACATTAAATATTTTAGTACCTTTTTCAAATATTGCTTTTGAGTCAAACGTAGTCTCCCTAACTTTCTGTCTCTACTTATCTCCATGCTGAGAATTTTCTTGACCTCACCCAGATCCTTCATTTCAAACTCTTAATTTAAGTTAATCTTTAATCTCTCAATTTCTCTTTGATTCTTTGAAGCTATCAATATATTATTAACATACAAGAGAAGATAGATCTAACATCCATCTTGTAGCTTGCGAAAATACACATAGTAATCATATTTGCTTCTTGTGTACTTTTGCTCCATCATAAACTTGATAAATCGCTTATACCATTGCCTCAGAAATTGCTTCAATCCATACAACGAATTTTCAAGTTTGTACACCATATTCTCTTTTTCAACAACTTAAAAACCTTTAGGCTGAGTCATATAGATTTTGTCCTCTAAGTCTCCATATAAAAACACAGTTTTTACATCCAATTGAACTAATTCCATATCAAATTGTGCTATCAAAGCCAACAAAATTAGAATGGAGGAATGTTTTACAACTAGAGAGAAAACTTCATTATAATCAATTCCCTCTGTCTGAGCATAGCCTTTGGCTACCAGCCTTGCTTTGTAGCAAACATTATCCTTGTTAGAAAATCCATCTTTCTTTGGATATACTCATTTATATCCAATTGCCTTCTTTCCCTTTAGGAGACTAGCTAGCTTCCACGTCTAATTCTTATGAAGGGAATGTATTTCTTCATTGATGGCTATCCTCCACTTATCTTCTTCTGAAGATTGGACTGCTTCTTTATAAGTGGCAAGAATGTCATCAATTTCAATTAGAGATACATAAGCCACCATATTAACATAACGAGTAGGTACTTGAATGTTCCTTTTTGACTTTCTCAATGCAACTAGTAATTGTTATTATCGAGATTCTTGGGTTGGAATCTCTTTTTCATCTGGCTCCTATTTTACCATAGGACTTTCTGCATCTGATTCATCATTTACTAGGGTAACAATTCTTCCTTCAAACTCCACCTATTTTGGAGTTCTATTTGCCTGCTTAATATGTTTAATTGTCACCTTTCTTAACATGGTAAATTCGTCAAAGGTAACATCCCTGCTAAAAGTTATTTTCTTTAACTCTGGGCGCCAAAGACGATATCCTTTCACGTAGGGGTATCCCACATCAACTGGAGAGGAAAACGAAGCATGCCTTATAAGGGTGTGGAAACCTCTCCCTTGTAGATGCATTTTTCATGCCCTAACGCATCGGATCCTATCAGAACTATGAAGTTAAACGTGCTAGGGCAAAAGCAGTACCAGGATGGGTGACTTCCTGGAAAATCCTGAAAAAATAAAACTGTAAGAGTGCGAGGCCCTAGAGGTCGAGGCCCAAAGCGGACAATATTTACAAGAGGGTGAGCGCGAGGCTCGAGAGGTCGAGATCCTACAATTGGTATCAGAGCCAATACCCGAGCGATATGCCAACGTGGACGCTGGGGCTCCCGAGAGGGGGTGGATACTTAGGGGTATCCTATATCGGCTGGAGAGGAGAACGAAGCATACCTTATAAGGGTATAGAAACCTCTCCCTTGTAGACGCGTTTTTCATGCCCTAACGCACCGAATCCCATCAGAACTTTGAAGTTAAACGTGTTAGGGCAAGAGCAGTACCAGGATGGGTGACCTCTTGGGAAGTCCTAGAAAAACAAAACTGTGAGAGTGCGAGGCCCTAGAGGTCGAGGCCCAAAGCAGACAATATTTACAAACGGATGGGCATGAGGCCCGAGAGGTCGAGGCCCTATGGACACGAGACCTAAAAGGCTGAGGTCTTGTAGACGCGAGGCTCGAGAGGCCGAGGTCCTACACTTTCACATTAGAGGTGATCCCCATGAAAATTGCTTTCTTTGTACATGGATCTAACTTTAACTCCTTAACATGATAGTATGTAGTGGAACTAAACACATGTAAGGAATCATAATCTCTAGTAGGTTTTTCAAACCATTTTTCCAAAGGTATTTTACCACTAATAGCAGTTGATGGAAGACAATTGATGAGATGGCAAGCATATGTAATAGCCTCAGCCCAAAATTCTCGACCCAACCCAGCATTAGATAGCATACACCAAAATTTCTCCAGCAATGTCATGTTTATAAGTTCTGCCACCTCATTTTGTTATGGTGTATCCCTGAGTATGAAGTGTCTAACAATAAATTCATCTTCACATACTTTTAAAAATGGATCACTCTTATACTCCCTAATATTATCTATATGGAGACATTTGATCCTTCTGCCTTTTGGAGTTTCCACCATCTTCTTCCATTTGAGGAAAATTCCTAGCACTTCTCCATAGTCTTTATAGTATACACCCATACTCTCTGAGAAAAATCCTCAACAAAGGTCATATAATAATGTTTTCCTCCTAAAGAAGTTGTTTTGGAAGGTCCCCACACATCAAAGTGAACATAATTCAAAAAACCCTTTATATCATAGATTGTAGTGCTAAACATCACTCTTGTCTGCTTTCCTTTGGCACAATGTTCGCAGAAGTCTAATTTATAGACCTGAATCCCTTTCAACAATTCTTGATTTACTAATATCATCAAGGATTTTTCACTTGCATATCCTAAGCGTATATGCCACAACCTAACTGCTTCTAGCTCTTAATCATCATTAGAAGTTACTGTTGTTCCAATAACTACATTACCTTGGTAATAATATAGGTTATTATTTCTTCAAATTTCTTTCATTACCAAAAGTGCACCAGAGATGACTTTCATTACTCCATTTACTGTATTTATAGTGTAACCCTTTAATTCTTGGACTCCCACAAAAATGAGATTCTTCGTCAATCTTGGCATGTGTTTGAAATCTGTCAGAGTCTTAGTGATTCCATCATGATTCCTTAAGCAAATTGAACCAATTACATTTTTTTTGCAGGGATTGTCATTTACTATGTAAATAACTCTACCTTCTAGCTCTCTAAAATCAAAGAACCAATCCCAATTAGGACACATGTGATGGCTACAGCCTGAATAGAGCAATCATAGACTAGAAGGGCTTATTGAGGATGTAATAACCAATGAAAGATCTGAGTTTGTATCTTCACACTCAGTAACATTCAAATTTGCAACAGCCTTTTCCTTATCAGGTTTGTTTTTATTCTTTAGTTGTGAACAATCCTTTTTCTAGTGCCCTTTTTCTCGACAAAAGACACGTTCATCTTTGCTCAATTTGAGCTTTGACTTTGACCTCCCTTTCTTTCTTTTAGCCTAGCTCTGTGAATGCCCTCTAATTACCAAAGCTTCTGCTACTCCATTTGTACGTTCTTCCTTTGTCTTCTTTCTCAATTTATTACTGTATAAAGCAACTGTAACTTCATTAATAAACATATCGACATTTCCATGAAGTAGAGTAGTTTCAAGAAACTCGAACTCCTCAGGAAGAGATCCCAATAACATCAAAGCTAGATCTTCATCTTCAAATATCACATTCAAATTCATTAAATCAGTAACTAACTGATTAAAACTGGTGATGTGATCATTTATATTGGTACCCAAAACATAAGAGAAACAAAATGGTCTCTTCTTTATATAAAGTTTATTCTGACTGCTTTTCTTTAAGAATTTCTCTTCCAACACATTTCATAATTTAGATGCAAAAGTTCCTTTTAAGAAAGCATTTTTTTTCCTCTCTAGAAAGACACGATCGAATTGTACCACATGCTAAATTATTTATAGTCTTCCAATCTTTCTATTCAACATCATTTAGTTTCTTTTCTTCAATAGCAATGTCAAGACCTCTAAAAAAGAGCATATTGAACTTCACTTTGCCACATGCTGAAATGACCTACGTTATCAAAAATCTCCACTGCAAATCTTACATTTGTCACAACAGCCATTGTTAGAAAAGACGAGGTAGAAGCTGTTAGTACAGTAGTATCTTTAATTTCTGTCATCTCTGCTACAATTTCTATTCAATAGCTATCAATTTGGAATCCCAATAACCCAAGGAAAAATCTTTCTGATTTAGAAGATCAGACTATACTGCAACCATGGAGCATATTAAGAAAAAACCTTGGCTCCGGTACTAATTATTGTGGAACTTGGTTTAATTTCCACCAATAATAACAAATTCACCTTAAGCACTATTGCCTAGGTGAATAGAGTGTGATCGATTGTACTGAAAAATTACACCAAGTAAATTTCTAAGAAAGGCTAGAGGAGGTCACAAATGGTCCCACTTAAAACCCAACCTTATAAACAAAATTTTCCTAGACATGTAATTTAATAGCATAATAATTCACTACAATTATACCCGAAAATAGCTATTAAATAAACAAATAAAGAACACCAGAATTTAACAAGGTTCAACCAATTATGCCCACTTTCTCTGATACTACTAAATTGATATTTCATTATTTTTAAGAAATAATACAAGTGAAATACTACAAAAGGAGAGAAGGAATTTTTGTCTTACAGAAAGATAATTTTTGGGATGATTTTTAACTAAGGAGGGGAGGCTCCTTTTATAGTTTTAGGAACCTCCACTATTCTCACACATTTTTGATGTCAGATTGTGGAATGAGCCAAAATATTTGACCACTCAACATCAATATCATAGGCCAAAAGAGAACAATCTGCACAATGATGCGTTATTATATTTGTATGTAAGAGGCTCAAGATATAACATTATATCTATGCTTAATGGCATAACTATTAACATTGGACAAAATAAGTATTCTTTTCAATAGTTTTACGAAGATGAAAAAAAAGGAGTCTGCTCTACAATTCTTCAAAAAGGATTTTTAATAAGAACAGATGGAAACTTCTTTTAGTTCAGAAAAAGAAGTATTTATTTTCTTAGTTTACTTTGCAAAGAATAGAAGCACTTTTATTAGTAATGAAGTAGGACAAGATGAAGGAAGGATTGAATCAACCACATATATAAAAAGATAAACCCAAATTTTCTTGATATAAATTGGTATATGACAAAGATGGTCTACTAGTTAAAGTAAAAGAAGGAATTTCCAATGCAAAGACAATGACAAAAGTAACTTTTGTTCAAGCATATGAGTTGCACTTGGGAAGAATACATTACACAAAGACTAAAATGAAGACATACATTTGCTTTAAAAAAATATGTCAGCTTCTTGGCTCCTGCCTAAAGCGGGTGACCTATCATATAAGACTGAGCGACGAAAAGCAAGATCTACAATGTATAGATTTTTGAACTAGACTAAGGAGAAAATTACCCTTTTAATCGTGTGCACAATCATGTAGATGCATGCCTGTCCACATAGCTAATTTTATGCACGAGTCAATCTCGCTTTCCTCTTGAGAATTTATACCAACGCACTCTTGATGGCAAATTACTTTGATCTTGAAGTGGAAAGATTGATATGAAGTAGATTGATTGATAGCTTGAATGTACTAATACAAAGTGGATATCGACATCCGTGAATTACATGGCCTATTTTTACAGAGTCAAATGCTAGTCATTTCGGATTGAAAAAAAAAAGGGATATAATTGGACTTTAGTACTTTTATCATAATTCAGTTTGAATTCAAATATTTTAATACATTTAAAAAGAATTATAACGTTTTATAAATATTTAATTTAAAATCTAATTTAACTTTTTTATTACCAAAAATGTATTTAATATTTTTAAATTTTCTGAACTTCTTGCTATATGTCTATTTTATGTAATAAGTAGGACCCAAAAAATAAAAAATAATTACGCTCCTTAAGTACTGAAGTTTGCGACCCAAGGATAAATGACATCTCAATTAATTATTTAAGAATGCTTGAGTAGAAAAAGGTTGTGTATGTGATTGTATAGTTTTGACGCATAATCGTATACAAAAATCTTAATAGTTTTTTGTCGCAGCTTTGTTGGTCTTCTACAAATTGACAACTTTGAGGAAGAAATAAAAAGTTTTTTCTTGCTCGTAGATATTGAATCATCTTTACTAGAAATGAAATCTTGCTAAAATAATGAGACATATTTAGGCTTCATAACGGGTCAGGCTGAGGTTGGACTCACCAAGCCTAAGCTTGACTTAAAATTTTATGTTTAGGTTCGGTTAAGCCCAAATTTTGATCTAATTTGCGACTTCAGGTTTGAGCTCAATTTCTATGAAACTTACTTAAGTTAAATCTCAATTAAATATATATATATATAATTTTTAAAAATTAAAAAATATTATTTTACTTAAAAATTTCAAGCTTAGGGATGGGTTATGCCTGCCAATGTTACTATCCAATTTGATCCTTTTATCATTTCTAAAAGAAAAACAAGAGAACTTATAGATTTAACTCAGGTAGCTCAATAACTACCAGTTATTGTAACGCCTATCAATAAAGGTCCTGCTGTCACCATTAGGCTTACATCCATAAAATTTACATTCACAAGTCTAGAAATCAGTAACTCATATATTTCCCACTACAAAGAACACAAACTATATTGGTTGTCACCGGTAGAAACCTTATAAAGTTATAATATATGTACGACTAGGAAATTATTACACATTAAGGGAGTGTTTATTTTTATTTTTAGTTTTCTGTTTTTGTTTTTAAATTCAGTAAAAAATCTTGTTCTTTTAAGTTTTTAATTTCTGTTTTTAATTTTAGTTTTTTTTTCAGTTTTTAAAAATGATAAAAAATTCATAAAAAGTGGTTTTTGTTTCCTATTTTCATTTTTTTCCATAATCTGATTTACTATCATTTAAATATATATTATTTAATTATTTATTTTTAATAAAAATTATGAATAATTTAATT
>JANIJH010000004.1:55808059-55818365 GCA_024520975.1 Erythroxylum areolatum | reverse complement strand
TTATTTTATTAAAATAACATAATTTTATTAATAATTTGTTTATAAATATTATATAAGAGATTAAATAAATTTATTTAATTAAAAGTAATTTATCTTTAAGTTTGATCTAAAATTTAATTATTATCAGTGATAAAAAGACAACTACATTAACATTAACAACCAAACAAGTTTTTGTTTTTATTTTAAAAAAACCAGAAACAAAAAAATGAAAATAGAAACTAAAAACTATAATAAAAAAACAGAAATAGAACCAAACGGTTTCTAAGTTATTCATATTTACACAAAAAAAGGCCAAGTATCTTTCTATAGTCCCATTATCGTATACCGCATGGTGCAAAAGAGTGGTAATTAAGTCTTCCTAAAATATAAAAGAAAGAAATACCCTCTATACACACAAAATATTTACAAACTACTACTACATATTGTGATAAAATCAAAGATGCCACAATCACCTTGTCACGGTATTTCATTAGCCAAATTAAATGTTTTAGCTATAGCATTCAATAACATTTTCATTTGGAATGACATCTCTTAAAGATATAATTCCAAAAGAAAAGTAGGTTATGACAATACCAACATTCAATGTCATTGACTTTGTAACACCAACACTCTCAATTAGAAGTTAAGTTATTCATATTTCCACATCCCTTTTGGTTTTCTAGTATTAGAAGGTATATAATAAGGCAAGGCTCAAGTTGTCATCTTAAAATGTAAGAAAACTACTTGCTAGTTAACTTTGAACGCCTAATTGGCTTTACCTATATGTATTCAATTATCAAGAAAATGACTTCAAATTTCTATTTATTAGAAAGCAAAGAATTAAAAGGGAAACTTTATCATGTTAATATGGATCCTAGAAAATTAGATGTGTCTCTTCTCCTTTTCTCTAACCTGGTTTGGTTCTTATAGCTAAACTAGGCACTTTTCAATATCTGTCACTTCTCTCTCATCAAGTCATTCTTCTCATTCTCCTTCTCCAAGCAAAATTTATTCTTTTTCATCCCTTTCCTTAATAGCTTTCTTGTCCTTATTTTGTAGCTCAAACTTCCCCCTTGTTCCTAATTTCCTCCTCATATATACGCAATTTTTATCTTTCTCAGCTTTTCTTGCAGCTTTGTTTCTTTGACTATATCTTGTTCCATTTAGTTATGTATCATTTCCTTACTCTCTATTTTAACCCCAAAGAAAATTTTAGGGTTTTTTCTTTATTTTTGCTTACCTTTTTCATATAACATTTTTTAGAACTATTTTTTGAATTTTCCTAGTTTGAATAAGTAGCTTCTATACTCCTTTATCATATGGAGACAAGCTTTACTATACCGGGTCAATCCTTATCCTCTGTTTCTCCTTTTACTTTCTACCTTTACCATCCCATCCTCTTCCCTATTTGACTGTCTCCTGGTCGGCTCCCTCTTCTTATCTATTTTAAGAACCAATCTTAATGCCTTCCCCTTCTAACTTAGGCTCATCCCTAGATCCTTTGACCTTCTAAACCCCTCAATTGGATTTTTTTCTAAAAGAATCTTCAAATTTTTACCTTCAGTACATTCCCCCTCCCTCAAGGAAGGACTAGACATTGTTTCCCCTTCTTTGGGGGAGCTCAAAGAGGGAGCTAGCTCATAAGAATCTATGATGGTTAGTTTTTTCTTGAGAAAGAGGCCTGATTTCCATTGATCAAACTATGAGCTACTAAACATTGGAAGAAAAAAGGTCCCAAGAGGTGCTTCTCAATGTTGATCACCTATTTCTATTCAAACTTTCCAACAAGTAAAAATCTCAAACAATTATAGAAGATAGACTTTGGTACTTTAACAACTTGCCAATCGTCTTGTAGTTGTGGAAGTCAATGATTAAGCTTTAAGAAATTAAATAAAAATAGGTACTTGTACAGTTTGTCTTCTATAAAATCCATCTAGAATTTTAATCTACCAAAGGATTTAGCCTCTTGGTAAGCTAGATTAATAGACCAATTTGTATGGATAAAGTAACCTTATCATATAAAAAGATAGGTTATGCTAAGCTCTATATCATTATAAATTTTAATAAGACCCTTCTTCAAGAGATTCAATTATTAATATTAGGGGAGGATGACTCCTTAATAGAGGAAACTATTATAATGTTCTATTAATGGAGAACATCTTTGGATTAAGACATGAAGATATGGAAGCTTATTAATCAAAGGTTTCAAACGGGGAATTATGATGAGTTAATATCCCTAGAGCATTCTTCAGTTCCTATTCAGTCCCTACCAATAATAAGGTATGAATAATCAGGTCCTTATTTTAGATTGTACCTATACCTCAACAACCCATTATAAGGTCCTTAGTGATAACAATTCTTTTGATTGTCTTACTACTACTCAAACTTTATATCTTGTTTAGGTTACAAAGCGCCATAATACTTCTCAAATAAATGGTGTCCATAATATGTCTTCTTGTGATGTTGAGTCTGTTAAAGACAGTATGAATGCAAAGTTAGGGGAGTCCACTTAAGCCGTAAATTCACTTAATAGTTCTCAAGAATCTTTTAAGACTATGGAAAGGAAAAAGTTGAGTAGAAAAGCCAAGAAAAAGGTTTCTAACTCCTTCAAATCCTAATGATTGTCTTTACTTGGAATGTAAGAGGGCTCATTCCTAAATAATAATAATAAATTGTTATATTATATTAGATCAATAAAGTCTCTTACATTTGGATTTTTGGAGACTAAGTTGAAAAATGAGAAATGCTCTAGTATTTGGTTGTTCAAGACCAAAAAGGAAACTCATAATCAACTATAATAATCATCATCTTGGGAAAGATATACTGGCTTATGATCCTAATTTATCAAGATCATTAATATAGGGTGTCGTAACACTACTCAAAATATCTAGACCTAAAACTATAGTAATGATGAGTTTAGGTCGATCCTATAAAGATTAAATCCAATTACTTTCCTAAATTATATGTATATGTAAAATAAATCAAATTCAAACTGAATATATAAAAGCAACTCAAATTAAATAGCAGCAAAATGAGAAAATTGATAAATGATTTGAAATTCGAGGCTTTGGTTTAATCTCGGGCTACGTACAATTTAACATACGTCATTGCATTATCATCTTCAAACCTCTCTTCGAACTATTAATCGTAGATTAACAACAAACCATGTTAATTCCAGTTTTTCCTTATGTTGTATTTACTTAAAACAAACTCTTTAATTAACCCTAGCTATTAGATAACCTAGAATAAGCTCTCTAAGTTCAATTGAACAGCCGCATTATGAGTAAGAAAAACATATCAATCTAAGCAATGACCACATAAGCTTAAATTATTTAACCTAGGTTACGTTATCTCTAATGATTTGATACCATTAATTGCCACAAATGAATCCAAACATAACTGTTATGTATTGTATTCGAAGTTCTAGTAATGGATTTCGTTAAAAAAAAAATCTAATAGCGCATTAAAATCATTCTTACACAATACTCAATTCAATAAACATAAGATAACGTAAACAATCTGTAAAGAGGGAAATAACACGATACACAAAGACAATATGTTTAAATGCACTCCTTGGTGTTGACTTCACCTCCGAATTGGCATCAGGAAGTTAACCGTCCATCTTCTCCATGAATCTCTAAGAAATAGCTCTTCGTTGCCTTTATCGTTCCCAAACTCAAAGAAGAATGAATAATATCAAGTGTGTCTATCTACCGTCACAATATATTTTATTTATAGTCAAAACCAAGTTTGTCGGGTGGACAGGTGGGAAAGTCATGGGCGTGACTTAGTGTGTCACATCCATGAGTGTGAGTCCCACCCATGTAAATTTTTCATGGGTGTGAGAAGACATTTATAACCGTGAGATACATCCCATGGTTATGACTTTGCCATTCTTTATTCCTTTTGGCACTTTCTTGTCTTCTCTTGCTATAATCCTTCTCCTTTTTGCTCCATAAATAAAATTGAGTGTGAATCTTAAGAAGATGGCTCAACTAGTATGCGTTCAGCTCACTTTAGTTATTATGCTTCCAAATTGTACCTAAAATCAAATATAAGCTAAAGTGAGTGTCTTAAGCATTTTAAAGCATTAATCATTAAGTGTCATCGATTAAATGTATCAACAATTAAGCACATATCAAGTTCCCCCACACTTACCTTTTGAATATCCTCGGGCAAATCATCAAAATCAAAGTCGTTAACCAAAACACTTACTCAAAATTTTCATATTTCCAAAGAATAGATAGTCCTAAGCAAAGAGAAATAACTTATAAAACCATAGAAAGAACTCAACATTCGACTTTTCTACTTATGATCAATCAACATTCATCACCCTTAGAAACTGATAGATCCAAAGGTATACTCAAACAACATTCATGATCATGACATTCTATAACTTTGCATATCATTTCATTTCTCCACCAGTAAGAGTCACATGCATAATCATGAATCAAAGGACTCTTTAAGGTTGTAATGTGAGAAAGAGTAAAGTGACATGTATTTGGGTAATATAACATAAAAGTCATCAAAGCTAGTGAAGGAAAAGTAAAACTCAACGAAACATCAAGCCCTCAAGCTAACATTCATTTAAAATAGGGTACCATCAGCTATGATGAATGTAACAATTATATTTTATAGCTCAAATTCAAGCACTAACACCATAAACCATATGAAGCATAACTAATTAAAAGGAATCACTTATAAAAATTGATGATACCAATACATTAAACTATAAGGGGTGATCCTTTAAAGCAACATCTACCTCATATGCATTAAACTCAATTAACCCATTTCATACAACTTTAGGAGGAAAAACCAATCATAAACAACTTTCAAAACAATTTTATTTCCTCCTTATTACTTTTATTCAAACATTTTTTTTCTTTTTTTTATTGAAAGAAGCTACATCAACATGGGGATTTGATTGACAAAATGTAAAATGGCATCCCAACAATCATAACTATCCCACAAAAATGTACACCCTCACACTTATACTTTTGTACGTCCACAATCATCAACAATTAACAAATGCTCCACTATCTTTAAGGTTTAGGTAGGACATTTGATTCAGTTTAAAGCATGTAATATGGTTAGCACAAAAAGAACACATAAATAAAGATTAAGGGGCTTATCAAAAGGAAAAATCATAACAATGGGTAGGCTATTTGGCTAATGTAGCTTATGAAACAAAGAATGCCTATGTCATTTTCATATCGATGCATGTGATAAAAATGTGATCTTGAATAGAAAATCAAAGCAAAGTCAGGATGTACTTGTCATGAAGGTCACACATAAACAAAATACAATAAGATTAATATGAATGTGTTAGTCTATAAAGACTCAAAATCTCACTAGCTTGTGTCTACCACTATTCGCTACTCTTCTAAAGATAATGCATATTAACCAATCACAGGAGTAAAATTACATGCTCAAATTGCCATATATTTTTCTAGATAATTCACTCTCTAATTATAATTATATAGTCTTAAAAGCAATAGAAAAAGAGAGATGTTTTGTTTGTTTGTTTGATTTTAAAAACACCTAAGAAGCCAAATAAGCAATAATTAAGCTTAAAAATATATGTAACAACTAATATCCTCACCCCACACTTAAATTACATTGTCCCCAATGTAAAATCAAATGGAGCATTTAATGAAAATAGAAAATGTGATAATGTAAAAAAAAAGAAAACAACTTCCGTTAGGTTGCCTCCCAAGCAACGCCTTTGTTTACTATCATTGGCTCGACTCTATATTGCTCAATCTTCATAATAAGGGTTTTTTTTAAACCCTATCACTTCCACATTTTCCATTTGGAATCCTTTATAGAAGGGTTTCAATTGATAAGAATTGACCTTAAATTTCTTGTTTATCTGTAAGATTTCAATTTCAATTGCACCATACGAAAACATATTAGTAATAACAAAATGTCCAATCCAATAGGAACGTAATTTACTTAGGAAAAGCTTAAGCCATGAATGGTAGAGAAGAACTTTTTGTCCAAAAACGAAATTCTTCCTAACAATCATCTTATCATAAAATAACTTCCTCTTTTCTTTGTAAATTTCTGCATTCTCATAAGAATCAAGCCTAAGCTCTTCCAATTCTTGTAATTGCAATTTTGTTGTTCACCCACCGTGTCCATCTTCATATTGCATTTCTTAATTACTAAGAAGCTTTGTGATCAATTTCCACTAGAAGATGACATGGCTTTTTGTAAATCAGTCGATATGGAGTAATGCCAATCGGTGTCCTGTATGTGGTTTTATACGCCAAAGAGCATCATCAAGTCATTGGCTCTAATCTTTACGATTTAGACTTACCATTTTCTCAAGGATTGACTTGATTTCTATATTT
Organism: Erythroxylum areolatum; assembly: GCA_024520975.1. Classification (NCBI taxonomy): domain Eukaryota; kingdom Viridiplantae; phylum Streptophyta; class Magnoliopsida; order Malpighiales; family Erythroxylaceae; genus Erythroxylum; species Erythroxylum areolatum. The sequence goes on along the minus strand of JANIJH010000004.1, from coordinate 55,812,030 downwards.
GACACTTTTACTTGCCCATTTGTCTGTGGATGGTAAGTCGTAGACACCTTGTGAGTGATATGGTACTTCCTTAAAAGATTTCTCACCAATTGATTGTAGAAATGAGTACCCCTATTGGCAATCAATGCTCGTGGAATTCCAATCCTAGCAAAAATGTTAAAAAATGTTAAACTTGACAAATTTTGCTACAACTTTAAAATCATCAGTCCTAGTGGTTTTAGCTTCCACCCATTTAGAAACATAATCCACAGCCAATAAAATGTAAACAAAACTAAAAGAGAAAGGAAATGGTCCTATAAAATCAATGCCCTGTATATATAAATTTCAGATGTAAGGATTGGAGATAAAGGCATTTAGTCTCTATATGATAAATTAACTTGTTTTTGGCGTTGTTTACATGCTTTGCAAAACATATAGGAATCTTTAAATATATTTGGCCAATAAAACCACATTCAATTATTTTCCTCATAGTTTTATTAGGCCCAAAATGATCACCACAAGCACACGAATGGAAAATTTTCAAAATAGATTCACATTAATATTCAGGCACATATGTCCTAATTACCTAGTTAGAACAACACTTCCCTAATTGAGGGTCGTCCAAAATATAATATTTTGAATCACTCTTTATTATGTTTTGTCTAGCTTTACTCAAATCATTAAGTATCTCATAGTTCACTAGATAGTTTACAATATCAGCATACCATGGAACCTTACCTTGAAGCATTAGCAATTGCTCATCCATAAATAACTCTTGTAATGGTATTAAATCCTCTTCCTTTACAACTCGACTTAAGTGGTCCTTGACTGAGTTCTCTACACCTTTCTTATCTTTGATCTCAAAATTGAACTCTTAGAGTTGGAGAATCCATCTAATGAGTCTTGGCTTCACTTTCTTCTTTAATAAAAGATACCTTAATGTTGTATGATCAGAATATATAATTACTTTAGAACCAAACAAGTAAGGTCTAAATTTATCCAAAGCAAACACAATGGCTAAAAACTCTTTTTCTATGGTGGAGTAGTTGCATTATGTTGGATTGAAAGTTCTTGAAGTGTAGTAAACGACAGAAGTCATCTTGCCACATTTTTTAACAAAGACCACACCCACAGCAAAATTACTACACATAATCTCAAATGGTTAGGTGTTTGAATGATTGGTTTTGAAGTTAAAAGTTCTTTCAACATGTCAAATACTTCTTTGCTTCCCTCATCAAATTCAAAGGGCACACCCTTTCATAACAAACGATAGAGATTTGTTAAGATATTACTGAAGTCTTTGATAAACATACAATAAAAATTTGCATGGATAAGAAAAGAACAAACTTCCTGTACACTTATAGGATAGGGTAAGTTTCGCATAATTTCTACCTTAGATTTATTAACCTTAATCCCTCTAGATGAGATTACATGTCCCAAAACTATCCTTTACTCAGCCATAAAATGACATTTTTTTAAATTTAGAACAAGATTAGTTTCGATGCATCATTCAAGTACACAATTTAGACTATCCAAGTATGCATCAAATGAACCCCTATAAATAGTCAAATCATCCATAAAGACCTCAATAATGTGTTTAACATATCGAAGAAAATACTTACAATGCATCTTTGAAATGTGGCTAGGGCATTGCAAAGTCCAAATGACATTCTTTTGTAGGTAAAGATACCAAATGGGCATGTGAAGGTTGTTTTCTCTTAATTCTCTAAAGTTATCACAATTTGGTTATAGCCTAAATACCTATTAAGAAAACAGTAATGAGATCATCTAGCAAATCTTTCAAGCATTTGATCGATGAATGGGAGTGAAGAATGATCCTTGCATGTAGTAGCATTTAACTTCCTATAATTAATGCATAGTCACCATCCATTTTGAATTCTTGTAGGGACAAACTCATTATTCTCATTTTTCACCATTGCAATTCCAGTCTTCTTCAGTACCACTTAGATTGGACTTACCCATTTATTATCCAAAATTGGATATATAATACCAACATCAAGTAACTTCAAGATCTCTGTCTTTACCACTTCCATCATTTAAGGATTCAATCTTCTTTATGATTCTCTTGACGGTTTGGATTCTTCTTCCAAAAGAATTCAGCGCATGTTTGTTGAAGGGTTAATACCCTTAATGTCAGCTATGGTCCACTCTATAGCTATGATCTGGTCTTTAACCACTTGAATGAGCTTTTCTTCTTGAAGCTTAGTTAAATTCCTTGCTATAATTACCGGAAGTGTTTCCCCTTATCCCAAAAATACATATTTCAAGTGTTTCGGTAATTGTTTTAGTTCAATTATAGGTGACTGCACAATCGAAGGTAGAGATTTCATGTGAGATATTGGCAGTTCAACATTTACAAGTACATACCTTTTTGGCATTAGTTGTAGTGATTGCAATGCTAACACAATTTCTTCTATCTCATCTGTAATGAATAAGTTAGAATTTTGTGCAAAGTTTCCCTCTAAACTCATGAAAAGAATGATTTCTAACTCATCTTTTCCTTCAACTTATTGAGACAAGAAATCAATGACATCGATCAATAAAATAAAATGAACATCACTAGATATCTTATTGCTTAAAAAATATTAATGAAAACTTTTTCACCATCAAACTCCATAGTCAATGTTCCAGCATTCACGTCAATCTTTGTCTTTGATGTTTTCAAGAATGATCGACCTAGAAGGATTAGTGTAGAATTAGACGAAGGTTCTTCCTCCATGTTCAATGGCAAACCTAATTCTTTAACCTGGACTAAGACATCCTCTATAACCCCTTCAGGATAAGCATTAGATCTATCTACCAATTGAATTCTGAAACATTTTTTCAAAGACTTCATATTCAAAGAAGTGTAAATGGAATATGGAATAACATTAATTGAAGCTCCTAGATCTAACATTGCTTTTTAAATTCTAGTATCACCTATTTTGTAAGGAATTGTAAACATACCTAGATCCTTACACTTTGGTTGAAGTTTTCTCTGAATGACTACAGACATATTTTCCTTCACACTTAATTTCTCGTCTCCTCTCAATTTCCTTTTGGACGTGTATATTCCTTAAGCAATTTGGCATATCCTAGAACTTGTTTTATGGCATCAATTAGAGATATGCTCATCTATACTTTTTAAAATATTTCCAAAATTTACTTATCTTACTCTGCTTTCTTGGATTTAGCAAACCTACTTATAAGTAAAATTTTTAATCTCAGGAGACTGAAAATTTACCTAAGTTCCCATTTCAGTTTTTTTTGGAGACACTTCAAGTTCCTTTTTAATTTGTTCATCATCTCTAACAGCTGGAGTCTTATGTGGCGCCTGTATTTCTGTACCACTTCGTAGGGTGATAGGACTTGCATTCTCTTTTGGGTTTACAATCGTTTGAGAGGGAAGTTTACCTGAACTCTGATTTTCCAATCGCTAACAACAATAGCTATATGACCTGATTGATTCTCCATATTCTGAATGCTAGCTATTGTTTGTTATTGGAATTGTACAGTACTATTTTGAATCTAGGTGGTATTATGAGCCAATGTTTTCATCATGTCATCCAATAAAGGTCCAAAGCTTGATGGTTGAGCTTATCTTTGATGTGGTTATTAGTGGGAGCTTTGTTGTTGTCCTTATTGTCTATAATTGTTAAAGAGAGGATTCTTCCATCTTAAATTGTGTGCATAGGGGTAGCTAATGTGAGATCCTCCATCCGTTGGAGAGGAAAACGAAGTATGTCTTATAAGGGTATGGATACCTCTTCCTCACAAGACACGTTTTCCTAAGGCTGGGAAGAGCAAAACCATGAGAGGTTTGGCTTGAGGGGCAACCTAAAGTGGACAATATCTGTGCGTAGGTGGTCTGAGCTATTACAAATAATATCAGAGCCAATTCCTGATCCGATGTGCCATGTAACACCCCACTCCCGCATGACCCGAACCCAACATCGATGGTGATATCCGAGTCCGTGCCCTGTGAGGGTGGC
>JANIJH010000004.1:55754438-55767543 GCA_024520975.1 Erythroxylum areolatum | reverse complement strand
GTCTTTCTTTTCAATTAAATTAATCATATTAATGGTATGAGCCTCACTTTTTAGGTCTCTAATGTCATCCTTAAAATCCTCTTAAGAAAATTTATAACTAAAAACTCAAACCTTTTTATAGTTCAAGTCTCCTATTGTGTATATAAACTGAATCATTGTCAAATGATTTAGCTCTACTCCAAAATTATACATTTTTTCTCTGCCATAGTATATGGTAGGGGTAAATTTAAAGGTCCTATTATGTCAAAACTAAATTTTAATTATGGTGTTTGTGAAATAAGAAAGACAAACAAAAAGATATAAATATGTTGTCAAGTATTTAATAGACAAAAAAAAGATATAAATAAGTTGTGAAGTGTTTAATTAAAGCTTTAGCCAATCTTAAACAAATATGATTTCAAACTTAAATCATGTTCTTTGATCATTATATGCAAGAAGGGACATCATGAAAATAAGTTATAACTGTAGAGAATTGAGAATATCTTTATGTATTGATTATAATTGAGAATGTATGGGTTACAAATTGGTATACTTGAATTATGAATTGGATTATTATAGATTTTGCAATGTAAATATGGACTAAATTGAGAGTAGACATATAGTTTGGAGACCCAATTTGAGTTATGGTTACTGGTCGATGTAGAAGTGTAATTTTATTGCAGGATTGACCCTTCTTTCAAAAAAGAGATGTCCATTTTATAGGAAAAATCCTGCCGAATTTTCAAATGGGACATCGTAAAATGTGACATCACTGTTTTAAAATTAAAACAAGAGCTCCTTAGTATTAACTGATGCTCTTATTATCAAACATGACTTATAATTATGCAAATTATTAAGGATAACACCTAATGGTTGAATTATTTAAGTATAGCTAATGACTTTAATTGATTATAATATTTCATGGCAATTGTTTTAATATATCCCGCTTTCTAAATTGTGAACGAAATTGTTCTTAGTTGTAGGAACTCATTTGTTGCCAGTATTTATATTTTGAAGGAGATTGAAGAGAAGCTTTAGCAGGTATTCAAATGACATTCATTTTCTTATATGGTGTGACAATATGAACAATAAATTTTCACACATTTTTATGACATTTGTATCAGTTTCTATATTTTTCATTCTAGCTCCGTCGTCATCATCTTCTTTCACATACTTCAGGAAGATCCTTCTACGTATCAGTTGAGGTAAGTGATTTAGTTTTTTACTATGTTTTTGTGAACTTAGTTTAATTTTGGCATTTGTTTGCAGTTTGAACTTTGGTTTATCATTGAATTAATATAGGATGAGTTTGACTTATATTATAGTTCTGCGTGCCCTTAATATGTCAATATGTTATTTCATTAATTCTTATTCCGTCGTGATTAGCTTCTCGTAATGACTTTTCATATGCGAATTTTTACACGCATCTTTTAAAAACTACATATATGTTAAAACAATTTATTAAAATAAGTACTCATATTTTTATGAATACTTATTATATTTAGCACTAATACATATTTAATATAGGACTTTTATTATTAGTAATCTTCTAACATATATAATTACAAACATAGATGTTCGATCTTCAGGATAGGTTCGTTTTTTAGATTTAAACCTATAAACCTTAACCCATAACCCGTGATGATTGTTCCTGTAAGGCTTATCGGTGAAAAATACGAGGACCTTACGAGTCACAACGAGAACTTGTTATCTTGATTCACAAGTCTTATCGAATTTTTGAAGTAATATTTGGTGATCAATACTAACTCATGATTCACTGTTTTAAATTAACAGTTTTGTAGAAATAGGTTATGTTGATAGATATTGGACATATAGATGATTAACACCTGATGGTTACATTAATCTTGAATTTGTTGCTAAAGTTGAAGCTTTTATTCATTATTCAGTGGGTGGTAAGGATAGTCACGGAAGGATTTTCGGGTCAAGCTCATTTACAAACACATATTATTCGCACTCCTCGACGTCCAGTACAACAGCATCAACTAGACGGTCGATAATGGAACATATCCATTAGCTTGAGAGCACAGTGCAAACATGGACAAGTCAGTTGCAACAGACAATAGAGTACATGACTAAGCTCCAAAATGACATGGAGCAGTTGAAGGAGAGGGATAACGACTCAGACCATCCACACTCACCAAGACATTAGGATTGTTGTAGTTATTTGGTCTGAATTTATGTACAATTTAATGTTTTTATTATCAATAAAGAAAATACATGTTTGACCCTATTTTCGGAGTCCAACTCCAGAGTCATAAGACTTTAGCATATCACCCTATAGGGTTATTTCAATGAAATCTCCTTAACCATCATCGATTTATCTTCTTACTTTGATACCAAAAGTGTTAGGCCCAGATTTCGAAGCCCATACCAGTCAGGTAGCAGAAATTCAAAAAGACTTCTTCAGAACAATCGTAGCTCCATGCCTCTAGTTTATTTTGAAGTAAGAACTATCTCATTCAAAGCTCTATAGATCAAGATGTGATTAGAAAGCCAAAGTATGTTCATAACCAATTCATGCTCTTCTAAACAATACCCTCACTTTCTTTCCATCAATATATTTAAGACCAAATCCAAAAGCTACCAAAAATTTTAGAGAGATATAGAAATGTGTTAGGAATCTACTGCTTCAAAAATCAAGTCATTTGGAGGTCGGATGATAAAGTTATGGCCAAAAGAGTCGAACATGTTCAGGTTTGGGAAAACCCTACAGATCATGATCGTGACTTTTGAAAATTTTTGTAGAGACTTACCGACGGAATTTTAGTTTCCGTTGGTAAATTGAATTATATTTACCTATGGATGGTAAAGAAATCATCGGAAAAAATGCAAAAATTCACTTTAGGCTCACCAAAAGAGTTTTAATTTTCTATCGGTATACTTACTCATATTTACCGACGGTTTATGATAAACCATCATAAATTTTTACATTTTTACGGTAGATTCACCGACGGATGGACATAACCGTCTATATATATACCGATAATATCAATTTTTCCTTCGATAAATATATCTACGGAAAAGACTTTCCGTCGGTCTTTTTAACAATGCATAAGAATTTCCGTCAGCAAACTTATCGATAGCCTATTTCATGACACATTTTTCAGTCGGTGAAAACTATTGGTAATTTTAATTACCGATGGTTTGTTAACGTTTGCCTTCAGTAATTTCTGTCGATAAACCTCCTTTTTCTTATAGTATGTCTAATGTCATAGTTATGAAGTTTGTAATGTTCTGAAGAGGGAAAGTTAGTAGTGTTTGTTGTGTTTGTTGTGTGGCCATTTGCGTATGTTGATATTCTTTTGTGTGGTAAATATGTTGAAGATTTGTGATGTGAAGTTACAGAAGATATGTGTTAATGGAGTTGTTGTATATGCTGTAGAGTTTGATAGATTTAGTGATGCCTACAAGAAAAAAAGATTGTAGTTTGAAATTGTAAAGATATGAGCTATGTAATTGTTGGAAGTGTTTGGGAAGGTTAGGTAGAAGATTAGATTGTGGGCTCTGATACCATGAAAGATAGATCAAGAAGAGAATTGTTTTTTTTAATGTATTCTATAAGAGATTTGTACAACTATTTATACAAGTGATGAAAGTATAAACATGAAAATATAATTATACAGTAGAAGATTTCAAAGCTAAAAATATGTTGTAAAAATCATGAAATTGACTGTTGTGGCTGAATCAAAGGCATGCGTTATCACTATCTCGTTTGTATCCTAGGTTGACAAGATACTGTGTGAACCTTTCGTACCAAGCACACACACACACTCACATGCACTACTTCCACAATGTTGATTCAATAATCAATTTGCTTCACATATGCACAACGCAATCACAGTGTTGATTCAATAATCAATTTGCTAGTCAACCATGCAACTAACAAGTTGACTTCAATCACACAACCTCCTCATCCCTTGATTTTCTTCAGTCCACACCATCGGGCAGTAATAATTCCAATTTACCAACATATCTAGCAATAATATTTTTAGCATGTCTAGTAGTAAAATTAATTTCAATATCACCGTAATGATAGGCTCCAATATAATGTAAAATTTCTACAAATTATATCTTACATGTTTAATTCAAAATGTCAAAACTAAATAAAAAAATATATATAATATATCGTAATAGATACCTATAAACCCTTCATCACTGTCTGGATTAAGAAGTCCGTTTTAACGTACAGGAGTCATGATTACTAAAAGTAAATCCCAAATGAAAAGGATCTGCGACAGAATTCTGCTGAGTTTACACTAAACATGATTATACTTCTGTACACTACAATCATTACTTCAATTACGAGCCATTCTTTTCTGGGTTCACCATAATTAATGACTCTCATCGCTGCAGTCCAAAATCATTCTCCTGATCAAGCAACGAAAACTTTAGTTTGCTCTCTACTCTTTAACCTTTTCTATAAAGCTTTTTAAGATCCATGTCCATGGCTTCAGCTCCAAGAACTCAAACATGCTGCATTTGAATCATCAGATACTGTGATGACCGAGAGAAAGATAGTACAGAACATCCATAATAAATGTTATAGAACATCCATAACAAATTTAGGTGCACGTACGACTAACCATCGCTTTACATTATAAGGGGCAACTCAGGTTCCTTCCCATCACCCTAAGCTTATCTTCAGCTTTTTGAGTTTTGTTCTGAGATTTCGTTCTCAATTCCTCGAAGGACTGCAAGTAAAATTAGGATGATATAGGGAGCTATTGTTCATATCATAGGTTCTAACTGGGAAAAGTAAATAATGTCATTAACCAGAAATGCTAATCATGAAATGCAGTTAAAAGTTCCTTTATAGTCATCTATTAGACTCATTTTACTCAACTTCTACAACATGCTTATTAGAATTGACTAGTATGGTTCAAAGAACAAAATCTACCTGTTGCTTTCTCTTCCTCTCAAGCTCTGCCTGTTCAGTTTACAACAATACAACACAGTATAAGATTAATAACAGAAATCGACAACAACCAAAAAATCGTATCATTATTTACCAGAGCATGCTTAAGCTGTTTATTTTCTTCTTTTAGCTGGTTCAGTTCTGCTTCTAGCTCAACGGTGTACGCCTATCAAGACGAAAGCCATCTAAAAACTGAAATCATACCATAAATGTCACCAACTTAGAACATTAACAAAAGGTACCTGTTTTCTTGCTCTAGACCTCGCGGCGGATTCTCTGTTCTTGATCATCCTCCGCTGCCTCCTCTCCACCACCTTCTCCACTGGTCCATCAATAATCCTCTTCCGACCCCTTAAACCACCTATATCCATCCCATACTGGTTTGCCACATTATCAACATTAGCAACCATCCCATCAGATGACACCGGACTCACCGGTCCGACCACTCCCATTGCCTGACCATAGCCACCACCATTCCCCACTCTCCCACCGTAAACCGTTGCCCCTTGTGGTGATCCCGGAGACGGCGCTGGTGGGTACCCACCACTTCTCCCTGACGACTCTCCTATGGCCCCACCACCCTGAGGCACTGTCTGGTAGCTAACTCCGACTCCTGGCCTGGAAACAAACCCAGTTGCAACATTGTTGCTGTTGTTATTAGTCTGGTACATCCCGTACGGTTGTTGCTGAGGTGGCATAGGGTGGACAATAAATTGTTCCCGAACTACCCCTGCCTTAACCAGAAAATCTTCGAGTGTCATTTCTCCAAAAATTGGTTGTCGAGGGGTAGATTCGGGATTCTGCACCCCGTTTCCTCCATTTCTGTGCCCTTGTCCTAGCTCTTGCCCTCCATGAATCTCCGACCAGACCTCATCCACCGTTTTCCGGCACAAGGGCGGCGGCAAAGTGAGCGACCCTTGTCTAGATAAACTGGGTTGCTTCTTTATTCCTCTATTATCGCCGGGGAAAGCATTACCCAAACTCTGATTTCCGCGGACGATGCCAGCACTGTTGGTAATAGCTGCAGCGGCGGCGGCCCCTTGGTTCTCCTCGGCGTTCCATATGCTGGTGAGGAACTCGTCCATGTTCATAGACCCGAAGTTCTTGCCACTATCGCAAAGTGTGTGTTGAAACTCATCGAGAGTTAGAGAATAGATTGAAGACTGCCTTCCTAGAGACGGAAAAGTGTTTGCTTTCGGCTGCTGATCGGACTGTAACGAAGATTCCACTACCTCCCCTGAAGAGATCATCTCAGAGTCTGTGGCAGCCATCGATCTTCAGATTACTGTTATTCTAAATGGACCTGTAAAAAGGAAGTTAGTGCATGCAGTATAATTAGCGAAGAAGAAACGAATCACAACTAGAAAGAAGGTTCAATGAGTTCTCCAATCACTGAAAACAGTGAGCTATCGACTGAAAACAACGTATCATGAAGAAAACTTGTATCAATGATATTAATTAATAAAGGGGAATAAGAAAGATGCATAATTAAATATCTCTCAAATGCTTACAATGAAGACGACTTGTTTAGATGTGCTCTTGACAGCGGTCTATCCCTGGAAATCTATATTCAATAATAAAACAGCATTTATAAAAATAGGTAGGTGGGTGAGCTAACGAATCTTTCCTTTTCTGGGTACAGCGTGTCTACAAATCATAGCTTTTGTGACCCTAATCTAAAGGAGAGATGAAATAACAAGTTTTAGAACCCTTCTCTGCCGTCTGCTTAGAACAAGTGCACGGAAAAGGAAAACCCAACCTAAGTCTTTCAGCAGAAGCATATGAAAGATAATGCAGAACAAAAAGTCTGGTTATACCTGTTCAAATCCAAGAAATTGGATGCCCACAAGCGTTAGTGGGTTATCTCTATAAACATTACCAATCTGATATGATAAGATAATATATGCCAGGGAAAGAAGAAACCTTGACAAGCCCGGTATTTCGAACAAAGGAAAACTTGGACAAGACAAGGGACGCTTGGGCTAGTTGTTGCAACAAGTGCCCCGGATTCTATGAGCAGACATTTTTAATGTTTTTTTTCCAGGAAAGTGGGGTCCGAAGGTACCTTGAAAGTCAAATTTAAAACCAATTGAAAAAGGCAGAGTCCGTCATGGATTATGTCTGGGTCCAAGCTCTTGACACGTATCTTACATGTGGCTTGCTCAGGGCTAGTTATAGTAGAGTTATAGATCGCCCTTACAACACGTGTATTTGTGTTGTGCTTGGAATGAATTTTGCATGTAACCAATCTTACTTCCAATTTGCACCCCGAAAGAGTCAAAAGTAACTCGTGGGTTATAAATTTTCTAAGATTAAAAGATATCAACTTACTTGCATTTTTATGAACTTGAGTGGCTGTATATCTATATACATACATAGGTAATAGAAGAGCTACATAATTTGTGTAGTTGAATCTTGCAAAAGACGATGAAGCAAAAGTGTATGTTTTCTTCTCATTGATTTCGGTATATGTACAGATACAAGATATACAGCTATTTCCACTAGCTGATATGACAAGATAACACGGCAACTACACATGGAAGGAAAATATTACATAATATGTGAATATTTTGTATCTCAATAAATCTAAAAACTAAAGAATTTAAAATTCATGAATTAAGTTTGAGTTTAAAAATTAAGTACAATAAATTTATAGGACAAATTTGAATTATAAAAATTAGTTTAAATATATATATATATATATTTGAATTAAATTTATATTTTTATTCTCGTCATTATAAGAAAAAATAGAGACTACTGTGAAGACTACTGTGTTCTTTTATGTTATTGTGTAATTGTATTAGAGTTAATTAATTAGCTTGTTAGTGATTACAGTTAGTTAATTAGCTTACACCGATGATGTATATAAAGACATTTGTATACTGTAGCAGTTTTAATGAAGTGGGATATTTTTTCTCTCTCCAAACTCATCTCTCTTACTTTACGCTCTTATCTCACATCTCTCTCTCACGCTTCTTAAGAACTACAAAACTAGGTAAGTGCTTATGTTTTCAGTTATAAATTTTTATTATATTTTATTTTAAAATAATTTTATACTTACTAATAATTAAGTATTTTTATAAATTAAAAATAAATTAATATTATTGACATATGATAGTTATATTTGATATAATTATTAAAATTTTTATAAGATATAAATTTAAGAGATAAAGTTTAATTTTAAATTTTATAATAAATCACAATTGAAATTTAAATCAGATTAACTATATTTCAATAAACAATTTTTATTAAATCCTATCCGGTCAAATTATATAAGTATAAAGGTAATCTTGTAACTGCATTCTAGTTAAATTTCCTATTAAATCATATGTTTGTGGGATGATTTCAAAACTGTAGACATGAAAGTGGCAAATGCTTATGGTGTGAGATGCGAATCACGTTGAAGGCGTTATCGCGTAATAGAATTTAGAGCATAAGAGTAAGATGCCTTTGCCTTTGGGGACTACGACAATCTTTGTTTAGGAGTCTAACCTTGAAAATGGACATCGCGAAGAGAATTTAGTTGGATGCGACGTACCGTGCAGGGTGAAAGATAAGTACTTTTATTATTTTAATAAATAATTTTAATTTATTATTAAATTTAAAATAAAATAGTTTATAATAAATTTGATTTTATGCTCACTTAATTATAATATATTTTTAAAATAAAAAATTGACGCTTCTTTATCCTTGCGTTGCTTGAATTTTGGAGATGGAATTTTTGTTAGACTAGTTTTGGTCCAAGGCCATATAAGGATTCAACTGCGTTGACAATGGCCGAGATTTGATTACGTACTTAGGCTATATTTGATTGGACATAAAGTTTTTAATAGAGTGGAACATAAATGAATGTAATATTAGAAAATTATTATTTAGGAGAGATGGAAGGGTTCATAATATAATATAGTGAAATGTTATTTAGATGAAGTATTTATAATGTAATATAGTGTATCATTTTATATTTCATCCTATACCTCCCAAATTGCAGATTTTCATTTTTAATGTTTAGGATGGAATGAGATGTGATATGAAACCCTCATCTTCCATCTCATCCATTATAAAACCTTTTCCCAAACGATATAATTGTTGGAGTTACGTAAATATAGTGCCTGTAAAGCAAATTTATTTATATGTAACTTAATTTTTTTTCCAGTAACAGTTTTGTAATGAAAATATTTATTATTAATGAAACAAAAGAGTTTGGTTTTATACGTATAAGCATTATATATAACTAGTCATAAGGTACCAAGATTTTTTTGTAAATAATATACATATAAATGGACATGTATGGGAAACATGTAAATTATTATAATCTAAATTAATTGATTCACAGTTGAATAATCAAGTTAATCACTTAATTATGGTTTAGACTGTAGTATTTGTGATTTATCTCCAAGTAAGTAAAGGTGTTTACTTCAAGGGAATGATGAGTTTTGATAGTAGTCGACTATCAATAATGACACTATTAAATGAATATAGAATCGAGTATGTTTTCAAGAATAAAGTAGGTCGTTACTTTAGTCTTAAAACATACATTTTAGTATTTGCTTATTATGGACCACAATCTTGATAAGTGATGAACTCATATGTGTTTCATTATAATTCTTGATATGATCGGAATGAATTTTTACAGAGTATTAATCTAGTGTCCGCATGTTGGAATTATTAATTAAAACATGTATCAGGGAACATTCACTAAAATAAAGACTTTAAAGTGATATAATCACTTTTAGATGTTTTATGAAGATAAATGATTAAACTGGTGTCAAGAATTTTGATGGACTAGTTACGTGATTAAACTACGCCAGGAGTTTTGATAGACTAGCTACCTATCAAGTCTAAGATCTTGTGTGTTAATCACCATATAGAATAAAACGGGAGATCTAGATGAAAAAAACCAACATAAGGGCAAAACGGTAAATTTACCCTTTGTTTTGCGGATAACTATAATAAGGTTTATAATAGGGTTTACAATTTGACATATTATTTGAAATAAGTTGTTGGACCCCAAAAATTTAAGAACCAAGTGTTTTATGATTCAATGAGAATTTTCCATAAGAATGAACATTTTAAATGGTTTTGCTTGTTATTTATTATAAACTTGTTACCCATGAGCTTTTAAGCTCACCCCTATCCTTCAGTCTCATCTTCAGGTGATGAGTAAGAGATCGAGTGACTGAGAGTCAAGGCATCAATTCGGATTTGCATGTTTTGTTTTGTTTTGGAGTAATTTATGTAAAACAAGGTTGTAGTCGCATGTTGAGAAATTATTGTTCAAGTACCCTTTGTAATTTGGGATTTTGGCGAAATGTTGTATTGTGGCTAGGAAAGCCCATTAAAGCTTTGTAACATACTTATGTTTTGATGATAATGAAATATGATTGTATTTTTGGCTCATGACTTTCAAAGTTTGTATTTTGCATTTTCAATCTTTTTATGGGTATAGAAATTGTATTATGACTTTAAGGGAAGGGCTGTACTGGTTTAGACTGAATTAGATAAAATTGTCTTCATAAAAGTTGTAGCTTATCTTTTTAGCTTTCCAATGCTATAAAGTATGTAAATTTTGTAACAATTTGGATATCATAGTTGAGAGATATGAGCATTATAAGTTGGTAATACTGCATAGGATGTATATCATAACAGCTATGGTGAAAGATGAGGATTTGTCAAATGTGATGAATCAAATGAGTTAAGAATTGAGAGTTTTATGAGACCAAATTGTTGGTTAAATTGTTAAGAAGTGGTTTTGCACTAGAAGAGGTGAATTTGGGAAGATTATGAGTGAAAGTAATGTTAGAATGGATGTAGGAAACATTAGAGAGGTTTTGGAGGGGTTAGGTAACCCCTATGTCCGTTAGACGGACTTTAGGTCCATTAAACAGACTTTCTCAAGTTTGTGAGGACCCCCACCATCAACCATCTCCGTTAAACGGACCTTCTCGGGTCTATATTGGCCCCAAACCCCATGTATGTCTGTTAGGCGATTTAACAGACACACATTGTACACTTACGGAGATTTGCATTTTTGACCCTCTAAATGGTAAACTCTCACTTTGTATTCTTCATAAAAGTTGTAGATCTAGAAGTCCTCTTTCAAACTGTATAAGAATGACCTTAATATGAGGTTTCTAGAGAAAGTTATGCTAATTGTCCCAATATAGGTACAATATGATTGAAGATATAAACATGTTTGATTCTTTTGGTCATAACTTCATCATCCGACCTCCAAATTAAGTGATTCTTGAAGCAATAGATTCTTAACAAATTTTTGTATCCCTACATAAAAATTGGTGGCTTTTTTTGATCTGAACAATGTTGATGGAAAGATATTGAGGGGTCGGTTGAGAGTGCATAACTGAGGTATGAACATACTTTGGTTTCTTAAGCATAACTTCATCTATAGAGCTCCGATTGAGATGATTCTTACTTCAAATTAAACTAGAGACTTAGAGATACAATTTTTTTGAAGAATTCAGGTTATGATTTTGGTGATTGGCTAGTATGGCCACACCACTCTTGTGGGATGATGGCTAATAAGGGTTCTTTGAAATAACCTATAGGAAAATACACACGCTCATGTCTTATGATATTCCAAAATGTTAGACTCCAGAAGCGGGGTCCAACATATTGTGGTATCAGAGCACCTAGGTTTAATATCTTACATGAGCATTTTTTGAAGTATGTATCAAGTTACATGCATTTTTGACAAGTTTTAGCTTGCCGTAGCGACTGATCCCTAATCTAAGTCGCTTGTGTATAAGTCACACGCATGGGCATTTATTAAAAGTTAGAGCTAATAGAATTAATGAGAAGAATGATGCCTTTTGAAAAGTTAAGAAAATTAAAAGTTATGGGGAATTAGAAATGGGAAATAGTACATGGTTAAATATGACAAATAATGAGTCAATGCATTTGTATTGGTGGAATTGAATATGACACTAATATTGTACTGTGGTGTATATTCCCGAATGTGATAAAGATGTGAAAGTATTATCATGAATTTTTTGAGGAAAATAGGGAGATAAATAGAAATGATGAGATTAAAGTATACAAGTAGAATGTATTGAAAACAAAAATGGTTGTGATCTTAAGAAGATGAAATTGGAACCGGAGTGGTTGTTTGATTAATATGACAAGAGTTATGACCTACCATAAGAATATATTAGTGAAATTTGAGATCAGAATTTTACGATGGCTATATATCTATAATTCTAATTTGATTAAGAATGCGCGTATGGAAAATGAAACAAATGATAGTGATATATGTAGAAGTTCTCAAGGTTATGTCGACTAATTATTATGAGTACATATCCGATAATGTGGTTACATTGGTGAATAATGTGATTGAGTAGATATGAGATTTATATTTGGATATGGTATAGGATTTAATCTGTGATCCCTAGAGTTAAAATCATGAGATGGATCAGAGTAATGCGATGGAAGTATAGTGTAGGTGATTATGTTGAAAAGGTAACTACTATGGAGAAATATTGTCTAGGATCAATGGAGATCAAAGGGCCATTTGTGTAAGATATAAATTGGTGAAATGTTGAAGATAAATCTGTGGAAAAAATGGGATGACTTTGATGATACTCACTTAAGCATATGTGACAATAATGATGTCTATTACTTTACTGGGTTTCGTTACCAAAACACTATGACCGTGTAAGAAATGATAGAAATTGATCTTCATGATGTACTAAGAATGGTTGATAAGCTATGATAAAGACAGTTGACTGATAAGGATTATATGAACAGTATAGAGGACAGTAGCAAGAAATCTTATTTCGAAGAAGAATTTCTCTGAATTAGGTTAGGCAGATCAAATAGTTTATATTAAGAATGATCAATAAAAGAACAAATCAGAAATGAATATGTAATGAATCAAAAGTAAATATTGGAGTCATATCCCCAGTGGAGACTCAAGCATAAGAGGTAGGGTATGCTATTAAGAGTGTATGTATTAAGGTTAATGTAATGTATCCAACTATTTGAGTGGATTTTTGGAAGTTGAGGTAACAATATTGCTAACTTGAGGAGAAATTTGATCCACATTATATTCTATACAAGTATGCACAGGAGATATAAATTAGATTTTGATGAATGTGTTACTGTTGGACCCCGAACTTTCGGTAGAAATTAGAAATATTAAATGGAATTAAATGAGTGTGTTTGTATAGGTATTGT
>JANIJH010000004.1:55673828-55691310 GCA_024520975.1 Erythroxylum areolatum | reverse complement strand
AGTTCAATTTTATATGTATAAGCATTAAATAACTAGTCATAAGGTACCAAGATTCTTTTGTAAATAATATACATATATATGGAGATGCATAGGAAACATATATATTATTAGAATCTAAATTCATTGATTCACAGTTGAATAATCAAGTTGGTCTCTTGATTATGGTTTAGACTGTAGTATTGTGATTTATCTCCATGTAAGTAAAGGAGTTTACTTTAAGGAAATAATGAGTTTCATATCATGATAGTAGTCGACTATCGAGAATAGCACTATTAAATGAATCTAGAATCAAATATGTTTTTAATAATAAAGTTAACCATTACTTTAGTCTTAAAACATACATTTTAACATTTGCTTATTATGGACTACAACCTTAATGAGTGGTGAACTCATTTATGTAGCATGGGCAAGTTAATACCACTGACATAGACATGCTTTGTAAATTGATTACACCTAGTCAATCAAGAAAGGAATCTTCTATTCATCCAAACCATACATATCAACATGAAGAATATCAAGTAACAAATTTCTTTAATTTAGTGTTTTTGTACATCATCTTGTTATCTTTTTTGCTGAGATTCACTGCTTATGTTCATGCTTTCTAAATTTGTTCATAAAAAGAACTGAAACATTGTGTTGTTAGTTTTTGGACTATATTATTTGTCATGATTAAATTTACGTCATAACAAAGTAGTTTTACAATTCTAATATACTTGATTTCATTTTTTTTACATATATCAACTTATTTGTGAGCATAGTAGTTTTATAATTCTAATATACTTATTGTTTCTTTCTTTCTTTTTTTTGTAGGACGGTAATAATTAGGAGTAGACAAAGAGATACTTGGTGAAGGATTTTGGATCACCCATACATATTGGTTTTGTTTATTATTTAGATTAATTCACTTATATTCTATATGAAATGGTGGACGATATTATAGATGGATATTTGAGCTAGTGATTTTTTGCTTTCATATTTTGAATATGTTAAAAGATTGAATTTTACATGTCCCTATAGACTATATATTATATATATAAGTCGTTTTTTATCGTTAATGTATCTTTGATAATACGTACGTAATTAAGATGTACATTAATATCTATATATTTCTTTTGATGTCGATATAGATGTTGCCCTTGATTTTACGTTAAATAATATTGATACCGAAAAAATAAATTATTGCCTCAAATATTCACTTGTTAGAAGTAAAAGTGTTGCAATATCTATTTAATATTGTGGTTATAGTTAGAAGCTAATATGTTGCCTTAGTCAAAACTTAAAGCAACATTTTTTATTTTGTTGCCTAATCAAAAAATTCTATTGCTTTGCATCGTTACTCTTGTAACGATATGGATTATGTTGCCTTAAACCAAAGACAACAATAACTATACTTATAGCAACATTTTTGTCTATTGCCTAAATTAAAACACTTATGCCTGCTTAAATAAGTTTATGAATATTCAGTTTCTCTAACCCGTTAAGAGTCTACTTATTGTTACCTAAAACAGTTTTTGCTCAAAACGACGTTAACGACATACAAATATAGAACATTCATAAAGGTTATACTTGAAAGTTTGAAGAACTTGTTCAAACGCTGAGAAGTTTGTCCATGTCGTTCAGCAGCTTGCTCATTGGTAATAGATAGCAAAATAGGTATTTTTTTCACATTTTCTTCGTTAATACAAATTCGTGATTGATCCTGGGTTCATAACTAAAGCTCGTGTTATAACTAACAATACTTTTACTTTCTAAAATCACGTAATGCGTATTAATCTTGATATAATCTATTGAAACGAATTGCATGCTCATTGATGTTTAGTTCCTTTCATTATCGATTCTCGATCATTTTCAACTATGGAATAATTACCTTAACGTTAAGTGGATATTTTTATATCTCTTAACTGGAACGCAAAGCTTGACAAGTAGCTCCAAAAAGTTACTGCCATTATCATCCTGCGGTCCAATGGTTTCTAATCTAATATTTTTTAAACAGACATCAAGCCAAGGATGTGAATTAATCCGACAAATCTGACAGTCTTAAGCATAGTCAATCACTTGAATTTTTTCACCGTCATTCTGTAGATCGGCTGAAATGGACATTAATAATGTGCTCAACCAACATCACGAATTCGTAGGACCCAACAGCTTTCAATCAGCAGGTGGTGTGCCTCAAATCCTGGAAGTCTGCATATTAAATTCCTGTAATTATCATGATGATTCTAAAGAGCGTATTGTCATGGAAGAAGGAAGAAAGAATAACTCAAATAGCATATGGCCAATGAGCCTTAGCTCAAGTGGAAATACCTTTCGGCTAATCCCCATGACTCATTGCTCTCCATAAGGCGATCAGTTCTGTAGTGATTTCAAGTTTTACGTACTATTCTGTAGCTGTATATCTGAGACGATACTGTTCTAGTTTGAAACTTTGGATGATATTTTCCACTCTAAATCTAGTAGTAGATCACAAAGTTAACATATAAGACTTTGGCTACTAAAGTACTGCACGCTGCATTCATTTCAATTCAATTATTATAATTACTTAAATTATTCTGTTTCTTAAAAGTAGAGGCAATAACAAATTATCATAATCTCACTGTTCAAATGACAAGTGAAGTGTCATTTGGTATGGTTTTCATGAGTTCATAGAAACTCTTGTTTTGATATAGACCACTAAAACTATAAAAGGGACAGTTTTTTTAAAATTTTATTTTCTGAATAAAACACGAGAGCAGTGGTTCTAATAAAGGCTTTATAGAATAAATTTTACTATATATTTTATTATTTTAATATTAAAAAAAGATTATGAATATCTTCGTATTAAGCAACCCCAAAAACACCAATCAATATTGAAAGAGAAAAGAAACATTCACTAGCAGACCACATAATTGGTACGTTCCAACTGATAAGTGTCCAAAAATAATGGAGCCACATGTTGGCAAAAACATTCAATGCCATTTCTATAAAAGCCAAACTAGCCCTCTAGCAAGATTCCTGCGACAAAAAATGTATTCGAAGTTGACCATTTCCGTAGTTATCTTCATTACGTTATTCCTCCAGGCATCGTCGTCGGATCCCGACCCAGTTCAAGATTTTTGCATACCAAACACAAGAGGTGGTCTTGTAAGAACTGCAAAGTTCACAACTCTCCCATGCAAAAATTCCTCAGAAACAACCACTGATGACTTTGTCTTTTCCGGCATCAAAACCCCCGGAAACTTCTCTGACACCGGCTTTGCCGCGATTCCCGTCAGCCCTACAAATTTTCCAGGCCTTAACACACTA
This sequence comes from Erythroxylum areolatum, assembly GCA_024520975.1. Lineage (NCBI taxonomy): Eukaryota > Viridiplantae > Streptophyta > Magnoliopsida > Malpighiales > Erythroxylaceae > Erythroxylum > Erythroxylum areolatum. The sequence goes on along the minus strand of JANIJH010000004.1, from coordinate 55,688,028 downwards.
GGCATGTCATTTGTGCGAGCTGACCTCAGGGTTGGTGCCATTAATCCACCACATTTCCACCCAAGAGCCACTGAGATCACTCATGTGGTGCAAGGACGTGTTTATTCAGGTTTTGTCGATTCAAACAACCGAGTCTTTGCAAGGGTAATCGAGCAAGGGGAGGTCATGGTGCTCCCTAGAGGCCTGGTGCATTTCCAAATGAACGTTGGTGACAAGCCTGCTACAGTTTTTGGAAGTTTCAACAGCCAAAATCCTGGAAGCCAAAAGATCCCAACTGCTGTTTTCGGATCTGGCATTGATAATGAGCTTCTTGTGAAAGCTTTTGGATTGAGTCCTAAGCAAATTGGATTGATGAGAAGAAGGTTTGATCCAAAAATGTTGTGAGTTCTGTGTGATCATTTTAATCTCGTACCTTTTTGTGTCAATTAGCAAAACATGTTTCGCAAATGTCTTTACTTGTGATGGGTGCAAGGTTGACGTTTTCCTTTCTTTTGTTATAGGCAGAATGAGTGCCAAATGTTAGTGTTGTGGCCTATAATTATCTTTACTAATGAGTGCCAAATGTTAGTGTTGTGGCCTATAATTATCTTTACTTTCATGTTAATTTCGCGTGGAAATGTAGATCAAACTCATTTAAAAGTTTTTTCATTTCCGTCGTAGAAGAACTGAATCCGACGTAATGTTAGGACAAAAAGGGTTTGTGCCATCTGAGCTAAATCTAGATTCAAAGACAAAACCCTTCCCCTCTTCTAATTAATTTTCCATCATTCTGGTTATATCTTTAATCGACCCACCAATCCCTTGGAATAAGTAAAACTTAAGATCACCTGTGTTAGCAGTCCACTCTTGGATTGTGACTGTTAACGAAATTGACATGGTGCATTTTGAGGTCAAATTGTTTCATAAAATTGTGAACATGTTCAGATGCCATCCTACACCCCCTCCTGAGCTCAGTAACTTATCAGTCCACGGTTGAAATGGACCAGCATTTGAAACTACTGATATTGTGACAACTTGTTCATTGAGATAGTTTTTGAAAAACTTCGAACTCTGCTAACCCGCGAACGGGAACCATTTGTATACATGATGCCTCAGTAAACGTTGTATTTGGTATTGATAAATTTTAGAATTGTAGAGAAGATATGGTCTCCAATCAAATTAAACTGGTCATACCAAACATGCAGTAGTCTTACAGATTGCTAAGCTAAATCTAAGAGCATTCTTATTGGATGCACTTGATATTCAACGATCTGTTCACCCTTACCCTGAGGACGACTAATCATGAACTTGAGTGAAGTTCATAGTTGAAAGAGTTCACGGAAGCGGAGATTCAGGCAGAATTCCCGAAGGGTTTCTCAAAAAGTTGAATCAAGGCGCAATTATTATCGAGGTTGCTACTTTAATATCGTTTACAAGCAAAACTAGGATTACAGTAGTTTAGAATCATCAGCCAGTAACGTCCTAAAAGGGATGTGCTACAGATACACGGGCTTAAGACAAGCTACAAACAGGTTCATTCCAATTCATAGTAACTTGCACAAACCTAAATGGTTTCAACTCCCTATATTAATTATGAAGTTTCTCTCGTGCACTGCGACGGTTCTTTTTCCAACCATTAACCTTAATTGATGCTTATGATCCCCTTATATCACCAACTGAAAATGATGATGCGCGGGAGGCAACGAGATAGTTCAAACTTGTTTAATGGCAATATAATTGGCATTATACAATACTACTGCAGTAGCAAATATTATTATACCCAAGTTAGTATACCAGATACAACATCGTCAGACTAGAGAAATAATTTACAAGCACATAATAAGAGGCAGTGAACCAGAAGAATGATCTCACTTCTTTACCATGGCCCTTATGATGGCGTCATTCATCCCATGATCAAGTGGAAACATATGTCCCATACCTTCCAATTCATGATAATGTATCCAAGAGAGTCGTTTAGCAATGTAGCGCTGAAGTAGTACAGGCACAAGTCGATCTTCATCCCCATGCCATACGTGAACGGAGCCTTCATTGTTTGGGAAGGGATTCTCCAGATCCATAGGATCAAATTCCCAAGGCCCAAATCCAATGTTCAGATCACGATGGAGAGATTCATATTCTCCTTGCTGTCTAGGAAATTCCTAAGAAGACTTGCAAGTTAAGACCATATAGTGTTGGACCGCAAAATAAAGGCAAAAGATACAGGTATAGAGGGCAAACAATCTTCTGTATTATAAGGTAAATTATCATCCAATAAAACATGAAATATGCTCATATAAATATAGACTTATAAAATCAGATAACTACTACTATTTAAGTTAAACAATGACTCTAACTAATAACTCTAAATAGGATTAACAATTATAATTCAGGTTTATTATCTAACATATAGAAGAAGCACTATAAAGTTTGATAGAGAAAAAAAAAAAACCCTTCAGATGCTACAGCATATTTGGGAACATTTATGTAAGAGCTAATTAGGTGCATGCCCTATAAAAGATGATAAACAACTGGAGTATGGGTTGTAGCACATGATAGACAAGTTCTTTCCATCTATAGATGACGGCGTAATTTTCAGATAATTAGTCCTTAAGCGTAGAAAAATGCAATGGAAAGATGATTGCTCAAGTCGTAAGCAATAACCACTGTAAATGACAAAACATGATGTATGATTTATGATGAAGAAAAGTAAAAGGATGAAGCATTTGGTTCATCGAAAGAAAAGCATCTTAAATTTCATAATCATGCAAACGAGGTGGATTATTCCTTTCAACATTGCGATGGTCCCCTGGACTTCAGATGTTTGACAGCGGTTATGCAGAATTAACTTGGTTAAATGCTCAAGCTTTGAAATAGCAGCTAATACGACCAGACAGTATATCTATTCTGCGGAATTAATCACACCAAAGCTGTGAGTTTTAACAAAAAATCAAGTGGTAGTGCAATTTTTTGTCAGGGAAAGACTAAAAAATTATCAGAGAGAAAGAAATGAGTTGTTTTGGTATATAAGATGTTGCAGGGGAGGAACTGAAACATCTGTAGCAAACAGATTTCTTATAAGCCTTCAAGAATATCCAAATATTATTCTATTTGACCAAAAAAAAAAAACAACCATTACTAAGATATTGAGTCTCATAGAGTCAATTTGAAGGGTAAGTTGTTACTAAACTACTTGAATCTTCCAACTACAAGAGATGGCTGCGTTATAAATCATTCTACTCAAGAAATTGTGCAACACAAATGGCAGCGTCTAGCCAAATTTAACGGAAAAATATTTAGGAACTATGATTCTGCCTTAAACTACCACAGAAGATAAACAATTACCCATGGTTAACACTGTCAATGCGAAAACACGAATGGAGAAAAGTTTCTACCATCAAGGCGTCAGATTTGCCTTTTCAGAAAACAAGTATTTGTGCTACTGAATGCTTGTAAAACAGAGCCTTTATGAATGTATATACTCTCACCAACTATTAATCCTGCTAGAAATAGTAGATAGAAGCCAGCACCAAACCAAGTTCAAAAGACTGACAAATGACAAACGTGTACTGCAAATCTCATGCTAGTTACGGTTTATACTTGTACTTCTTGATCACATGACATGTTATGGTACTTTAAATTGTAAAAGATCGATGTTCATACTTGCACTTCTTGATCAGCTAACATGTTATGGTCTCTAAATTTTGAAAGATTGATGCTCATACTTGTACTCCTTGATCACCTCACATGTTATGTTCTTTACTCGTAAAAGATCAATAATGCATGGAAGTTTTCGTTGATAAAGAGACATACATTGTCATCGTCTGTTTCCTTAGCCATGAATTCTAGGTCTTTGGGAGAAAAATTTTCCAAAAACTGAGCTATCACAGTAGAGCCAGTGAACCATTTCTGAGTATTCCACCAGTATGATAGCCATGGGGCATAGTGAGCAACACGGAGTGCCCATTGATCAGGAGTTAACTGCTGATGGTAAGCTTTCGTCGATAAGTTTGAGGGAAAACCAGGCCACCAGTAGTTAACAACTGGAGCCAATAGGGTGGCCCCTGCTAGCCTGATAAATAGTTCAAGTATACCTTTAAACAAAAGCATGAAAAGGAAGCAGTGCATACCAGCTATTTTGTTTTCTTGTGTCCTCCCGCAGATAGACACAGACATAATAACTGAAGCCTCTGTATTTCAATCATCTTTAAAAATAGTTGAATGGTACCTGTGAGGTATGTACTTAAGGCAGGTCCATGTCAATTCACCGCCCATGGAAAAGCCAATTACATAGAATTTTGATCCTAGTCCCAATTGATCGGCAAGCTGCTCAACATCCAAGGCAAAACTCTTCAATGTTCGTTCTGGATGAGGGTCACTCTCCCCATAACCTGGCCTATCAAACGACACTATGTATACCCCTAGTTCTTCAACAATTTCCTAAAACAACACCCAATGTGAGATGAAAAGCAACTACTTAAACATCAAGCTGTATTTAAAAGGAATGTTGAAAACATTAAATGAACTGTAAGTACCTTGGATATGTAAGTGGAAATAGCAGCATCATGTTTGCTAGAATCAAAGCCATGAATGTAGACAGTTTTATACTTGGCCGTATCTTTTGAGACACCATGCTCTTTGTAAGCCAAATGCCTGCCATCTCTAAGTTTTATCCTTGATGATTTAACCAGAGGTCCACCTGGAGAACCACAGGTCCTCGGTGGAGGAGGTTGGATTATCTTATAAGCCCATGCCAGATTCCCCACAAAGAATACCAACAATATTTTGGCAGAAATCCCTGCAAATTTTAGCTCCAATTCAGTTAAGCTCCACAAAGTTAGAGAAAAACTGACCAATTATCCATTCCAGAATGAGAACAAGAAACATTACTGAACTAATTAAGCATCCAACTGCATGTACTCCCATATCTTCATGAAATTTGATGGCATATGATCAGTTTGACACATATACATGATCAGTCCTTAATGATCACAAGGTGGCACGAATACAATGATGTGATTCCATTAGAACTAATAGAAAATATACCTGTTGAAGAACATTTTTGTTCCTTCTTATCATTCCTTTCTAATGCCACTCTAGTCTATGCAATATAATGTTATGGAAACTCTAACAGGCCTACAAGTCAATTTGATTTCTTCCCGCATAACATAACATCGTCCCCTACCCGGATGTTAAAATTCGCCTCTACCATTTTGTAAATGCGTCAACTTTGGATCAAAATGTTGACGGCTCTCCGTTATTATAAAGGATAATATGGAAACTGAAAGCTAGTTATGTAAATACTTATTGTTTCGTACAGTAATTTTTTATAACAGAACATGTGTACAGCTGAAGGATTCTTATAGAATAATATCAATATATAAGGTATACTATTCTTCCTCCCTATATAAAGGGAGCTACTGTACTCTTTCGGATTTATTAAATATCATATACAAAAATCTGTTTCAAGCATTATCCGCTTTCTTCTGTTATAAAATCTTCCCATAGGAAGGAACTCCATGGAAACAGTAAATGATCTAGATGAAGCAAAACACTTAGGATCATACTCCGTAAAACTTTGCACTTTCTCAGCTCCAATTAACTCTTAATCTTAGCTTTAAGGAAAAGTATCCACTTTCTTGGGAGTCCCACTGGTAAAAATTTACCAAACCAATATATATATATATATATAGACACACAATGAATGTTGTAGACATATAAAAGCACAATATATCATACGGCTAACAATGAAAGAAGAATAAGAAGAAGAAGAAAACCTGAGAAAAAGCTACAAGAGTTATTCTGCTTAGGTCCTCTAGTATGAGCCCTTGCTGAAGCTGCAGAAATCTTCCTGCTCACTCCTGCTGCCATTAGTAAACACCAAACCAAAACAACTCAAGGCACACAAGGGCGATGAGAATTGTGGCTTAAACCCTTTGAATATTATACTAAATAAAAAAAATTTAAAAAGCATCAGGAATCTTCTTATTTTTTCTGAATAAACCAAGAGAACGTGCGCAGTTGTCTTCTCATGTTTGGTCTTTCAGACGAAGCTTAATCTATGCGGAGTCGCTAATTACTGCCAAATGTCAACAGATTCCGATCAGTATTTTTACTTTTGTCATGTTACTCCGCTAGGCATCCGACAGATGGCCAAATGGAAATAAGAAAAAGTCATTATGATAAATGAGAGAGCTTTTTGTGATTGTACAATGCTGATGCAACTTCTTATTCCAATGAATTATTGGTCTAATGACATAATTATGCTGGAAGAAAAAATGTTTTATTTATCTTCACTCCATTATAATTATCGTCCAAATAGTTTAGGATACAGTGTGCTGTATTGGTCCACATTACAAATATCACCGCAGCCCTGCTTGGTGGGCATTCTTATTGTTTTGGGATTCATTAAGACCGCAAATAGAATGTCGGTCAAGTCTGGACAAATTGAGACACAAACACCTCATCAACGAGAGGGTAAATCTTATTTAATGAAACTCCAGAAATTTTCTGTTTCAGCGAAGTATAACCTAGTTATGAATTTGCCGTTGGGTGATATATAAATTGACATTATCATTGATTACTCCAGGCGATCCTAGGGCTATTGTTTATCCCTAAAATTCTAAAAATATCAGCAAAGTTTAATGAGATGCAAAAACTTCCACAAGATTGATTAACATTTTGTTACTGGGGAGAAATAAAATTATTAGTGACTTTAATCATTCATGTAGAATAAAATTTTTAATGTCTAGATTATTGTGACCTCATTGTTAACTTTTCATTTGGAGGATTTGTGGAACTGTTCCTGAGTGATAGGGCAATAGTACAATAGTAATTAAAATCGAATGTTTAGTATACTACTACATAGATTTGTTTTATATGTCAGATGAACAAATCACCAAGAACCATAAGCAGTTCCAATGTTGTTGCAAGTATTCTCACAAAAACAAGAGCACAACTCAACTCCTACAACAAATAAGTCTCAGAGAATGTAGGAATCTTAAGATCCATATATAAGAACATCAGTGCTTTAACATTGCCCTTAAGATGGCATCGACCATCCCATCATGGAACGGGAACAAGTGGCCTGCACCTGGTAGCTCATGATACTGAATCCAAGGCTGTTGTTGAGCAATGTAGCGCTGCATCTGTACAGGTACAAAACGGTCTTCATCTCCTTGCCATAGATGGACAGAACCTTCCTTGTTTGGAAATGGGTTTTCCAAGTCCAGAGGACCAAAATCCCAAGTGCCAAATCCCATTATTAGGTCTCGGTGAAGGGATTCATATTCTCCTTGCTGCCTTGCATGTTCCTGATGAAAACACAACAAAGTATAGCCGTAATGAAATAGAAAAATTGAGCAGCTGTAACTGTTGCTACATCATCTTCACGCACGTTCTCTGTATGAAAGTCAATAAGGAGCTCTACTAAAAAAATCTGCTCAACCACAGCCCCAAGATACAAAACCACATAATTAACAAGAAAGCCATACTGGGTCAATGTTGGGTTAATCAGTTTTCAATTCTAGAAGAACAAAATGCGACAAAGGATTAAACACTTGGTTATAAGCTATTGCCAGTAAATTTGGTTAGCACTTGGTTCCTAATTTAAAGAAAAGATTTTAGTCAATCGGAAAGAAAGGACTGAAACTCTTGAAGTTCCTAATGGTGCAGAAAGATGAGAATTATTCCTTGCATCAGATGGTAAACAAAAATGTAAAATTAAGTTTGTAACCAGAATTATATGCTACTAAAGATCTATGCCCCACAAAATGACTTATATTTCCTTGTTTTACACGCATTAGTAATTACTTAGTAGTATATCACCACAACAACGTAGTTTAATAAAAGATTTAAGTTGGCATGAGATATTAGATAAGGGAAAGGTTGCTTTTTCATCACACACAAATCCTTGAACAAATACTGTTGGAGCAGAAAGGATCAAGAATTTTACGCCTCCAGTGGTTAGACATCATGGCAGGAATAGGCAGATTTAGCTAAGTTGTATGTCTAATTTCAAAGCATAGAGTGCCACCTTCACTTACAAGAAGAAGACTTCACAATTAAGGTTATATGATTACTGATTTTGTCTACTCTGCAGAATTAATCACATCAAAAATATTGGTTTTATTCACCAAGAACAACAAGCTGCAATTCATTTATCCAGCCAATTTTCAAAGTAAATCATACAGGAAGAATAAAATTGATTTTCCTAAATAATAGGGATTCAAAACTGGAGGAAGCTGGATCGGAGTAAAAAAAAGATCAGTTGCGAAGAGATTTTTAATAATTTACGTCCTATCTGTGGCAATAGATGTTGGTTCCTAACAATTCATGTTCTATTTGTCACAACACAACTTGGCACTGAGACTTGTGTATCCGATAGCAACTCTTCAGCAATGAAATTTTATTGAGAAACTATGGAGTAATGTTTTGTTTTATACTACCACCAAAGGCAACCAATCAACATGGTTATTCTTGCTAGCTCAAAACTAGGAAGCGGAAGATATGAGTATTTGAAATTGGATACAACTTCGTGGACAAAGAAATGCAATTGTTGAATCAAGAATTACATGTAATATAATGTTGTCTAACTTTCTGAATGGAATGTAGTTGTCAACATAGTAGCTTTTTATAAAATTTCAGTGATGAACGAACTCAATTTCCTTCTTATGAATACATCAACTTTGAACAAATGACCTGCAGTTGTGAATGATAATCATCCTCAATAAATGATGCTGCTTGCATAACAAGAAATGCACCTAAACAACATCCTAAGAGACACTGTTGTATGCAACTATTTTGTATCTTTTCATATTGGTTCCAGTTAACACTACTTATATAGAATGCTCTTCCTTTCTATAAATTGATTTCTAATGTATCATAGTTTTTGGCTGATTAGAGACTTACCACGTTACTCCCTGGAAGCTTAGCAATAACTTCTAAATCCTTTGGAGCATAGTTATCGATAACATGACGCATCACAGTACAGCCAGGGAACCATTTTTGAGAATTCCACCAATACGAAAGCCAGGGGGCATAATGAACAACACGAAGCCCCCATTGATCCGGTTGTAACTGTTGGTGGTAGGATTCCTTAGTTATATTGACGGGAAAACCAGGCCACCAATAGTTAACAACTGGTGCAAGTAGGGTTACTCCTGCTAACCTGTCAAAAGGTGAAGCATATTTTTTCTAAGAGAAAGCATGACAAACAGCCATTTACTTGTGTTTTTATGTGTTCTTCCCATTGACACAGGCATGAGCATGTGAGCCTTAAAGCTGAGATTTCAGTCATCTTTAAAGCTCAGTTAAATGGTACCTGTGAGGGATGTACTTGAGGCATGTCCATGTCCACTCACCACCCATGGAAAACCCAACTACATAGAATTTGGTACCCAGTCCCAATTGATCAGCAAGCTCCTCAATATCCAAAGCCATGCTCTTCAATGTTCGTTTTGGATGAGGATCACTCTCTCCATAACCTGGTCTATCGAAGGATACTATATACAACCCTAGTTCTTCAACAATTTCCTGGGAGAAAACATATTAATTCAGATAAACTCTGCAGCAACATCAACAGGACCAGGATCAAAAGAGAATTAGACGAACAAGTAAATACTTACAGAGGAAAGTTGAGTAGCAATAACAGCATCATGTCTGCAATTATCAAAGCCATGAACATAGATAATTTTATAATTGGCCATATCTTTTGAGACACCAGACTCTTTGTAGGCTAAATGCCTTCCATCTGCAAGCTTTATTCTTGGCGATGTAACAGGGGGTCCGTCTGGAGAACCACAAATTCTCGGTGCAGGAGGTTGGATCGCCTGATAAGCCCATGACAGAATCCCCACAAAGAAGATCAACAATATTTTGTTAAAAATCCCTGCAATATTTAGCTCAAGTTCAAGTAAAATACATAAAAACAAAATTGAACATTTTAGGGCGTTAACAATATTTGAGAACCAGAAAGGTGATTGAATTGAGCCACCTGCATGTGATTTTTCATATTTATTTAATTTTAGGTCAGAGGATCACTTTCAATGGACTACAATCGTTTGCTGCTGCAAGGGGTAGTACATGATTTCCACTCGTAAAAACTAATGCCAGACTCAACCACTATGCACATATAAAAATTTTCGAGAATCAATCCTATTCATTGTCAACTCTGTATCAAAAAATGCCTCTCTATTTGGTATGCATCTAAAATCTTCCATAACGAGCCGAGATCAAAGCTAGCTTGCCAACATTTTGCCAGCATTTCAATGGGAAACTTATGCAAGCACTACAAAGATCAAGATGACGAGTTCCTACTTCACACTTGGATACTACCTGCTATCAAATAAAAGTTTTCACTCCCTAGTCTCCAAAATTAAGAATTTAAGATCGAAGAAGGAAATTCAGCTCTCTTGCACTTTCCACTTGATCAGACGCCAAAGCAGAAAATTGCCGTTCCCAGTATAACAAAATGTAAAAATGTTAATTTAAAGCAACCGCTTTTTTACTACAAAGAAGAAATGAGACGAGAAAAGAAAGAGAACCCACCTGAAAGAAGCTTAAAAGAGTTGTTTTGCTTAGCTCCTCTGGTATGGGCCCTCGCGGATGCTGCAGAGACCTTTCTGCTGGCTCCTGCCGCCATTACCACCTAGTTAAAGAACTGGAAGAGCTTTGCAACAACAAACAATCGAAGGTACACAAGGTTGGGATTTTTAAAACACATATATCTCTTCAGACTCTAGTCTTAAGAGGACAAGGTGAATGTGACGACTCAAATCTGTTGTCTTATGAGCAAAGCTCGGCGGAGTTTGTGGCATGCTCAGGATTCACGATCCAGCGGATTCAATAATATTTATTTAATTTATCGGATGACTTTGCTCATTTGTATAGGGTCCTAACCTAAATCGACGGTCCTGTGGGCTTGGGACTGTCTTGGCACGTTTCTTGATTAGGTTAGACTAAGCTGTACATGTGATGTGACGCTAACGTTTCACACTTCCATCGTCATGTTTGACAATCAATACAAATTCCAAATTTAAAATTAATTGATAAATCACGATTCATGAGTCTAACCTTTAGACGTGTCAGAAATTATGCATACAAGAAATGTTAAATCTAATTACATTAAAGAAAAGAAAAGCATGACTTTGTCAGGAAACATAACCAACTTTTACATGTGTCACGTTGAGCTTAAACATTCGAAATTTATTTTCTCATTTTGTAGAGCTCTTAAAATTTAAGATATCTTAGAAAATTTCTAAAATTTTCAGAAAAACACTCTTAATTTTTAATTTTCCAAAAAAAATCTTTTTGATAAAAAAATATAAGTATGAATATCAAACATAGACACTAATCAAATGTTACTACTATATTAATCCAATTCAATTGTCAAATATGACTTGAACTATCTCAATTCAACTTAAATTAATAATTTAAGATAATTATAATAAATTATTAATTTTGATCTAATTTAATTAGTTCATTTTGAATTTAAAAGTTAGATTGCATTATCATATAAGTAATATTTAATTGGTACAATTGGAATATTCAAACTAAGTATATTTTTTCGTTATTTTTTAATTGAAGTATTAGATAATACATTTTTCAAAAAATTGAAAAATATAAGAAATTTTTTCAAGCATATTGAAAGAATATAAGATTATTATAAAATTTTTTAAACTATCAAAATAATTTCTATCTTTTATTATAATTTAGTCTAATTGATTTAAAACATTTTAGTGACTATCTCTACGGTAAATCTTATCTCTTCAATTTCTAAAAGCATCAAGTAAAAACAAAAATTTAAGAGAGAATATTTAAACAATCTAAAAACTCAAAAATACCACAAAATTTAAAAAAAATATCCCAACCTCACACCTAATTAAAACATTGTCCTCAATGCTTAAATCAAAGCACAAAACACAGGAAGTAAACAAGGAGGGAAAAAGAGATTGCCCTATTTTTCTTTATATTTGGGGTAGTGAAGAAGAACGATAAACTTGCGGAGAAGGTAGAAAAGGGGGTGTAAACCCCCAATTTGAGAAGAAAGTCGTCAAATTGTGCTTCATTCAATACAATTTGCTCTCAATCCTTTGTAATCGGGCTCAAATAGTTTATTGAGTTTAGGAAGAGGAATTGACATCTTTTTACGGGTTGGTAGCTAGTAGTTTTGCAACTGAAGGTTTATTATATTAGAATGTCCTAGAAAATTTGACAATTAGACTAGGTAAAACAAAATCAAAACTGTCATCGGACTATTATATGATGATCCCCATCCTGGCTAAACAATTTAAATCCAAGGGTTGCATCTCACAAACAATGTACATATCAACATAAGACAAGATATCCAAATTAACAACTAGTTGAATGATGTAAGAACCTAAGATTAAAGGTTTCTTAATCAACTAATAACCTAGGTTCTCTGTAGTATTTTGTTTCATACACCACATAAAATAAACTTTGAATTTAGTTAAAGTCTATGCATTATCTAATTGTCTAGAAAAGTTGTAGGCTAAGAAGCATTGTAAATATTTCAAAATAGGTTTCTTTAGGTATAAATTTTTTTTGGAACTTAAGTTATATAATATAGAATTAACAAACCATTCACTCGATAATTCAAAAAATTGAAAGTCAAAAGAGTAATCACACTTTGAATTTATGAATATTTCCTTATTAGCATCAACTTTTTAAATAATCCATGTTTTAATATTGAATTTAGCAATTGAAAACGAGAATTCCGTTTCTATCATCCTAAATTTGATAGTTCCCTTCGTAAACAAATTAAGGTCAGCCTCATCATTAAATTGAAAGGTTATATAAAACTCCCATGTCAGTTTAATAAAAGCAGGTGATTATATATTGATGAATGTATACCAGCCCATTTGATTTACCAAAGCTTCAAATTCTTCTATGATATTCAATTCTTCTTGGGTATAGATATGAATACGCTTGCCAGCATAAATTTTTTGTTTGCAAAGTTCTACATAACTTTTTTTATCCACTTCATACTAGAAGGTGTTGAAGCCTCCAATTTTGAGCTTTAATCTGCTAGCCAATTCTACTTTCTTCCAATTTGCATTCTAGATCTCAATGTAGAATGTCTTTTCATTGTTTTGGTTAGGAAGAATCATCGGGTGAATGGGCTGGAGAATGGGTTATAGATGGAATTGAGGGTTTGAGATCAACAGTTTGTACTGGTGACACCTGCATTTTTTATGAGGTAGATTCTTAGGGTGGTTATTCATGGGTTGTTGGAACTACTTTGTTAGTCTGTGATTTGGTTCTTCCTATGACTATTCTGTTTCAAATTGAAGATGCTCAGATTGATGGACATTGATAGGACTAAGGAAAGAAATTTTTTTCTGCTAGTGATTTGAGTGTGGCTGCTTGTGGAAGATGATCCTTTTATTTCCTTGTGATAGTGTCGTGGGTAGCTTGATGCCTCTGGTTAACGTTTCTAGAAGATGGTGCTTCAATTGTGGTGATTTCTAGGTGGTGGTGAGGCTAGGATATATTAAATGTGTGGTACTTCACTGAAGTAATGGAATTTTAAGGTTTTGATATGTATGGATGAGAATACAACTATGAGGAAACATGTTGGTTATATTAGGTTATGTGCGAGTATGGACATTTCAAAGGAGATGAAAGACTACGTTCCCATCTTAAGATTGGCTGATAGTAATTCCCTAAAGGAAGACAAGGTTATGGTCACGTATCATTGGAAGCCTTCTATACAAGTTTAGAGCAAAGCATGGAAACCAACTAGGAAAATCTTTGAAAGGGGTGATTATGAAGAACTGATGGGTGTTGATGAGAATAATAAAGAGGGAAAAATGAAAACTGAGGAACTTATGGGGAAGAAAATATTACCAATGGACCAGGAATTGGGTTTTCAAGTTGATAGCAATCAGAACCATTCAGCTAAAAGGGATCATTATGTTAATAATATGGAGAACAATTAGTATAATAGGTCATTAACTGAGAACACCATAGTTCAACAAATAAAGGGAAGGTCAAAATTTTCTACTGATAAAGTGGAGATACATAATGGAGATCCCCTAAAGAGATATATAACTGATGGTCTGTAGCGCCCCCTTACCGTAGGGTACACATCGGGACGCCCACAGGTCGCTCCGATATGTAACCCCCGATAAAGGTGCACTACCGAGCAACCAACTACAATCCACATGGCATCAATATAAATATCACTAAAAATTGAAACCAA
>JANIJH010000004.1:55499598-55518433 GCA_024520975.1 Erythroxylum areolatum | reverse complement strand
AAAAAGGGGAATACACAATTCAACCCCCCCTTCTCGTGCATTCTATATCGTTTTATAAGTATTGTATTAACATGTGATTCACTTCACATCCATGAGAAACCTAGACATTACTGATGACAAAGTGCAAGAAACAGGTCAATATGCAGAATACTGTAGGAGGTGACAAGGAAGTGAATATGGCTTCGAGAGTAAGCAGAGATGGAGCAACAAGAGCAATACGGCAAGGTAGGATTCAAGGCAATGTAGAGGTAAAGAAAAATAATCAGTTAATAATGAAAGCAGTGGATGAGTCCAATGCTAGTGTCCGTAGATAGGAACAAGCGAGGGGAAACAGGGATAAGAGGGAAAGACTAGGGTATTCGGGTTTCGAGAATAGGGAACGTAAGTTATTGAGTAAAAGAAAAAAATGGGTACTAGGGTGTTATGTATTAAAGAGCTAGAGGATGAGGATGCATCTACAACTGATGAGGATATAGAAGGGGAGAATGTAACCATAAAAGCATCAGACTCAAGGGATGAGGAACCTACCTAGAAGGTGCTCGACAAAATGCCAGAACCAACTTCAGACAAGAATGATGAAGGCAACACTAAACCTTCTTATGTCAGTATATTCAGGAACAACCAAGAGATGAAACCTCAGATGCAGCCAGACTTTGTCCAAGTAGATGAGGAAGTTATTATTTAGGAAGAGGATATAACAAAAATTGAGCAAGCATGGCGATATTTCCTTATGGGTTGCTTCACAGGGAGGTTCCCAGCGATGAAGGCTCTTGAAGGGCAAATAGTGAAATGGAATGTACAGTGTAAGATTCTGCCTTATGCTCAAGGTTGGATGATTTTCTAATTTGATATGGAAGAGGATTGAACCAATGTATTGGCCTGAGGTCCGTATGTAGTGTATGGGAGAACTCTAATACTAAAGAAACTTTCCTAAGGTTTTACATTTGACTACCAAGACTTCATGGAAGTTCCTATTTGGTTGCAACTTCCCAATTTACCTTTGGAGCTATGGATTGAAAGGGGGTTGTCAAAGCTTGGTTCCTAAATTGGAAAGCCTTTGTGCATAGATAAGATTACCAATATGAAGTCAATAATTGGATATCCAAGATTATTGATGGAAGTTGATGTGTCCAAAAAGTCCTGTCACAAATTTTGAGATAAAATTGCCTAAGGGCAACAGATATATTGAAATGGTGATATTTGAGACCTTTCCAAGTTACTGTTGTCACTGTAGGAAATTTGACCACAAGCCTTTTGAGTGTAAAGGAAAAATCAAGAAGAAGTAGATGACGGAGACTACTAATATAGGTGACATTGAACTAGTTGAACATGACAGTGATCTAAATTAGCCTAAGTTAGAGAAGGGGTAAGCTAGACAGGTACAATAATGTAAACATGCTAAAGATTCTCAAGATGAAAATCCTGAAAAGGAAGGAGAACATCAACTGGAAAATGAAGTAGGTGCAGAAGGAATGGGGGGTAGGGAAAAATTAACAGAAAAGAGAGGATCAATTTTCCAACCTCGGATGAAAAAACAAGAATGAATCAGGGAGAATGCCAATAAGCGCAAAATCACGGAGTATCAACAAAGGAAAGACAATAATTAAGAATAAAACAATAAATGTGAGGAGGAATTTGTAAAGGCTAGAAGGTAGTAATAGACTGGTAGTGAGAAGAAATATTGAAACTCAAAAGGAGGCTGAAGGGGGTCGACCTCCTCAACTTGTAAAATGAAGGTATTTTCCTAGAATGTCCGAGGCCTAAACAAGGCCTCGAGACAATACAATATTGTCAACCTTCTTAGACAACACCACTGTAATTTCACTTATTTACTTAAAACTAAGTTATCCATTAATAGTTTGAATAAAATGATGAGAAATAGATTTGGAGGTTGGGATTGCTGCCACAACTGTTTAATATGGAATTCCAATTTTTATAAGTGTTAGGTTTTGGAGGTAGGAGACTAATACATTTATGCTAAAATTCAGTGTTATACATTACAGCTCTCCTTTACAGTATCATTTGTATATGGTTTTTATAATGTTACAAGAAGAAGGGAGCTTTGGCAAAAACTCCAAGAAATGAATGTGGAACTAATGAGGCTTTGAATTATTATGGGTGATTTTAATTGTATCTGTGTAGTAAGGGAAAGGCTAGGTTGTTAGCCACCCTCGGCTTACTTACCTAAGGACTTATTGGACTTCAAATTAACTTTGGGGCTGGAGGATGCTCTAAGTAAGGGGAAGTATTATACTTAGAACAAAAATCAATTATAGGCAAAACTGGACAGGGTCTTACTAAACCAAGCATGGGACTCTCTAGGTTATAATTTCTTAGCTCATTTCTTGGAAATGAAGGCAGAATCTGATCACTGCCTGTTTTAGTGAACTTCACCTAAATGGAACAAATAGGTAAGAAACCCTTCAAGTTCTTCAACATGTGGCTGAAACATTCACAGATACAAGAAATTATAGACAGCAAATGGAAGAATCCGGTCGAGGGGACAACCCAGTATGTCCTGTGCAGGAAACTTAAAGAGTTAAAATACCCCTTGAAATTACTAAACTCTGAAGCATATGGGAATATCTTTAGCAAAGTCAAGAAAGCACAAGAGGATTTTCAAATAGTCTATAAGGCTTCCCTTAATAGGCTTGATGATATTGTGCTGATCTAAGATATGAAGACTAAGAGGAAGCATACAGAATTCCTATTGGATGCAGAAAGGAATTTTTATCAACAAAAAGCTAAGTGCTTACATCTCATTGAGGTTGATAAAAATACCAAATACTTCTATGCAGTGACTAAGAAAAGAGAAAAACTGAACACTATTTCCCACTTCATTAGGGAATATGGAATTGCTACCTCTTTGATGGAAGAAGTAGTAAGTTGCTTTTTAAGCAACTACCAAGGTCTTCTAGGAACAACATCTCCTCTGCATAGGCTTGATTTAGATGTTGTAAGGAATAGACTAGTCCTAGATGAGCAGACACAAGAATGAATGGTTGCACCAATCAGTGAGGAGCGGCTATGTTTGACATAGGAAATGACAAAGCCCCAGGTCCAGATGGATACACTTCGGCCTTCTTCAAACAATATTGACAAAGAGTCAGGCTAGAGGTAATTTCAACTGTACAGGAGTTCTTATCATTGGAAAATTATTGAAGCAAATCAACCACACCATCATCACTTTTATCCCTAAAACTAAGGCTGCACTGAAGGTAACTAACTTCAGACCTATTGCTTGCCTGAATGCGGTTTACAAGGTGATCACAAAAATTTTGAATGAGCGTATGGTGAAAGTTGTGGGGAGAATTATTGATTCAACTCAGGCTGCCTTTGTTATAGGGAGAAATATGCTTAACAATGTGTTCCTAGTATAATAACTTGTTAGGGGTTATATAAGGAAGAGGATATCACCAAGATTCATGATAAAAATAGATCTAACAAAAGCCTATGATACGGTTGCATGGAGATTTCTTGAGGACATGATGAGAGGGTTGTGGTTCCCTACTAAATTTACACAGTCGATCATGGAATGTGTGCAGACCGCTTCATACTCCATCTCAATAAATGTCTCACTGTATGGGATGTTTCAAGGCCAAAGAGGAATAAGACAAGGTGATCCAATGTCACCCACCTTATTGCCTCTTAGGCTAGAATATTTTTCAAATCTGTTAAAGAATAGAACAACAAATCCTCAATTTCACTTCCAATCGAAGTGCAAACACCTAGGTATTACACACTTTGCTTTTGCTTAGTGTGTAAAAACCTCTATAGTCATACTAGTAGATGTGTTGGAGGATTTGAACAGGGTGGTAGGGTTGAAGGTGAATGCGTCAAAGTCCAGGTTATACCTAGCAGGGGTGTGTGGATATGAGAGGGAGATTATAAGGCAGATGTTGGAGTACCCTTTAGGGGATTTTCTTGTTCGATATTTGGGGGTACCATTGGCACCTATTAAGGTTCCGATGGCCCAGTTTTTAGTTCTTATTGAATCTATTGAAGCTTATCTTAACTTATGGAAGGGTCAGTCCCTTTCATATATGGGCAGAAATGAGCTCATAAATTCTGTTATTATTCAAAGGGTGCTCTCCTTTTGGCTACAAGCATTTCCTATACCTACAACCATTCTAGAGATGCTAACCTCCATTTGTAGACTATTCTTATGAGGAGGGAGGCACTTTATAGTGGCATAGGATAACATATGCTCTCTAAAAAATGAAGGTGGTCTGGGTTTGAAAGATTACAAGCAATGGAACTCGACATTGTTAGCCAAAGTACTATGTAACATTCATGCTAAAGTAGATTCATTACGGGTAAGGTGGATACATGAAATGTACTTGAAGAACATATCAGTATGGGATTGGGAACCCTATAAATGTGACTCACCTTTGTTGAAAAACCTGGCATGGATTTGGGATAAATTGGTAGAAAAATTGGGAGGCGGAAGGGAAGTAGTCCATGGTATGCAGAAGATGTGTGTAAATGGCAACCCCTCATCAAAAAAAATTTATGAACTATTGAGAGTTCAATGTACCAGAAGACCATAGATGGCTTTTATATGGAAGCAATATATACCTCCAAAATTCTCCTTCATTGCATGGCTTAGTCTTCAGAATAGACTACCAACAAAGGATAATTTACAATTCCCGAAGATAGATAGAACATGTGGTTTCTGCAATGTTGAAGTGGAAACTGTTGATCATTTATTTTTCAAGTGTGCCATTACAGGTGAAATTTGTAATGCTATTCAGGCGTGGCTAGGATTGACTGAACCATGTCCACCTTCTCTAGTGCCATAAAATGGATTTGAAAAAACTACACTGGAGCATGTATTAGAAGCAAAGTTGTTAGACTTGCATTCATGTGCACCATATATATGGTATGGAAGACAAGAAACACCATACAGCTTGAGTCTACTTCTATGACAAGCTTAGATGTAGTTATCAAAATTAAAACAGTAATGTATAGAATCTTATATAGATTGTACCCTAAGGATCATATTACATTTTGACACTTCGGTTGTACGAGGGATCTTAGTGTAATTTTTCTTATAGCCTCTTTTTGTATGTAATGGGGGAAATGATGCATATTTTGGTTGATGTATCGAAGGTAGTGGAAAATTTAATGTACTTTTGCTTATAGCCTCTTTTAGGGTGTATTGGGGAACTTGGTGTATTTTTATTTATAGTTTCTCTTTGAGGTATTGGGGAAGTGGTTGTAATTGATGTAGGTTTTGGATTACATAGTGGATCAAGATATGCCCTTAAGATCTATGTACATATGATTTTGTGCAATATACTATTTACCTTGCATAAAAAATGAAGTTAAAACTCACTTTCCTCGATGGTTCGAGAAAGATGTAATTTTTCACCTGTAACAATTGAAATGGTTAAATTATCAAATTAAAGTGATTAGATGACATTATACTATTTAATATGATAAATTGTTTTTTGTGTAGGCCTCAGAAAATCCAAAAAAGAATAAGTTTGTGAAAGGAACTTTGTGAACTGTTAAATTATATCTGGTGTATTTTGTTAATGGATACAAATTTCATCCAGAATATCATGATCACAGCATGGCAACAGTAAATAATGGGTTAGCATACAGGGAGAATTGGTGGATTACTATGGAAAAATTATTGAGATACTTGAAATTGAGTACCTTGCATTGCCAATAAAATGGAGTATGATATTTAAGTGTGAATGGTTTGATCCAACTCCTAATGTTGGAACAAACATGCATAGCCGATACAATATGGTTGAAATCAATTAGCGAAGAAGATTTAGACAATTTGAATCTTTCGTGTTGGTGATGTAAGTGATTCAGGTGTATTATGTCACTTTTTCCATTTTACTATGTCACTTTTTCCATTTTACGATGAGATAAGTCAGATTGGTTGGCCTTATGCAAAGTAAAACTTAGAGGTATTTTTGAATTATATAGAAAAGAAGAAAATAAGAGAATTGAAAGTGAAGCATTTTAGGAAGATGTTTATGAAATGAATGCATGTGTAACATATGACCAGAATGAACCTTTAAGTGATCCAAATAATGAATACGTTGAACTTTCATCTGGAGACGATGAGGAGCACGAGAGATCTGAAGAGGAGTTTAGGTTTGATTCTAATTCTAATTCTTCAGAGAAAGAAGAAGAAGATGATTTTGATTTACAATTAAGTACTAATAATGACTAATTTGTGTTTGTAATAGAATATTATATGAATAAAATCTATTATTACATCAACAATATATTGTTATATATTGAATTTATATTATTTTATTACTAGAAAGTTCAATAAAATGTGAACTTCAGGTTAAAAATATGCTATCAAAGAGAAAATAGGATATGATGTAGCCAAGGTTGAGGTTACAACAATTTGGAGAAGCCAGTGCATTTTTAGGTAAAGCATCAGATTCTGTAGATGCTACAAAATCACCTACTGTACATCTAACTACTGCACATCGAAATGAGGCATCACCTTATGTACTTGTTGCTATACCATCCAACAGCCCTGCTACACCATCCAGTATCCCTACGCCATCCACCAACCCTATAACAACAGAGATATCAGGGGTAAATGTTGCAGAAGAAAGAGGCAACCTCCACCCTATAGCTAAAGAAGTTGATGGAAGAATTATATCACAATTGTCAACAATTTGTAAGTAAAATTATAAAACTTTTTTAATACATGATAACACCATAGGTTTATATTGAAGTTATAGGTTTTAATTTGAAAATGATATAAATAACATATACATTAGGATGGTTCCGTCTAGAATGTGCTCAAGAAATATCTCATCCAAGTTCAAGAATAAGATAGATCTTGAGGTTTATATATGGAAGAATGTCTCTCAGCTGACAAAAGATCTTTATTATCAGGAGTTTGAGGTACACAAAATATATTCTTTAATCTTTTTTATTTTATCTAATTTTATACATTAATTAGATAAATATTTTCATTTATAAGTACTTATAATATGTTTTTTCTTTTTTCAGAAAGAATTTTTTTAGGATCCAAAATTTGATGCTATAATTTATAATGTATGGAAGAGGCGAGCTTGTACACATTATAAAAACTTTCTTACTTCGATACACAAGAATGGTGTACGAATACCATATATATTTGAATAAATATGGAGTCATTGGCAGCAGTATTAGGCATCACCCAAGGCAATATCCATTTCAGAGCGCAATTCCATTAACAGACGTGGAGGACCGGATGGAGAGAGTTTACCCGTACACACTGGAGGATTTTTGACCCACCAGGAGCATGTATTTCGACTTGTAAGTATCAAAACTTTACACTTATATTATGATTTTTGTACTTTGATGTATGAAATTTGATTTCAATATAATTTCATTTATGAAATTTAAAATGAAAATATATGTGCATTATAAAGAATAATAATATTATAAATGTCCGGTTTTATTATGTTGTGTTGTTGAGTTTAATTTTTTTGTCTAACAAGGGGTAAATATCATAAAAATAGAGACAATTCTGTTGAAATTTTTGTAAACTATAGTTTACTCATAATAATTTATTATGACGCAGGAAAAGTCTATAAGTAGGAAGCCTACACGATGCCAGCTTTTTTTGCAAACTCACACCATAAAGTATGATGGTGTGAGCTTTGTCAACACCTGATGTAGACAACTTCATGTATGTAAAATCTATATTTTAATATTAATTCTTAAAAATAGGACCAAATACAAGAAAGCATTGAACGACAGTCTCAAAACTCTAAAAAGTATTGATGAAAGTTAGGCATATCTTGATGCAGTAGGTGGTAGGGAATACCGTGGAAGGATTTTCGGCTTAGGTTCATTGGCAAAAACATGTTATTCACAATCCTCCACATCCACTACAGCTAGATCGTAGACGATCGACATCAAATAAGAGAATCCTTTAGTTTTGGAGCATAGTAGAGATGCTGATGGAGTGCATAACCTAGTTCCGTCATGAGGTGGATGAGTTGAAAGGTAGGGATAGGACCTCATTGCAGCAGTCAAAGCATCCGCCTTCACCACCTGCATAGCTTCTGGATAAGTGAATGTATTTGATAGTCTGCTGCTCTTAAGTTTTTGTATAAATTCTTAATTTACAGTTGTTTTTAGGGTATTTATTCATGTACCTTATAATTTTTTATTACACCATTCAAGATAATGTTTACTTTACATTTATCAATCAATTTATATAATTAACAGAAATTAAATATACAAAAAATCATAAGATTATCGACAGAAAACTCAAGTAAGAAATGAGAAATGACGGTTGAAATTTATCATAATTAAATTTCCCAATGAAATACAATATTCCGTCACTAATTAGCAACGGAGTATTATATTTTGTTAGTAATGTGCCGAAGGAATATATCATTTCGACAGTAAGTTACCGACAAAATATATCATTTTATTGCTAAGCTCCCGATGAAATAATATATTCCATCGATAAATTTAGGAATAGAATATTGTATGTCCCTCAATAAATTTAGCGATGGACCTACAACTTATTGTTGGTAAATTCACTAACAGAATATTGTGATTCTATCGGTAAATTAGTGACAGAATATTCTAAATTCATCGCGAAGGATATACAAATTTTTGTTACTAAATTTGTGACGGATTCATTATATCCATTGCTAAATTTTATCTGCAACCATTTCTTTGATGACTCTTTCCGTC
This sequence comes from Erythroxylum areolatum, assembly GCA_024520975.1. Taxonomy (NCBI): domain Eukaryota; kingdom Viridiplantae; phylum Streptophyta; class Magnoliopsida; order Malpighiales; family Erythroxylaceae; genus Erythroxylum; species Erythroxylum areolatum. The sequence continues at coordinate 55,509,748 of JANIJH010000004.1, read as the reverse complement.
ACCAAATTTGTTTCACGACGGAAAATCTTTATTTTTCATCGATAATTTTCGTTGCTAAAACCTAATTTTCTTATGGTGGATTATCTAGGCCCAAGTGAAACAATCTTTTTTGTTTATACCCTTTCCTGATCACCCTCCCACTGCTAAGGTCTGTATAGAACAATCAAAAGGGGAAATTAATAGAATAATTGTTATTAATCAATTGACCTGCAAAGATTAAATTGGAAGTTAAATTGGGGACATAGAGGGAATTAGAAAGAGGAAGAGATTTATTCAAAGAAAGTGTTCCTATCTTTTTTATTGGTAGTTTTTCGCCATTTGTAGTAGTAACAAATTGATTTAGAGGACAAGAATGAAGTTTGGAAAAATTGTGCCTATGGTTTGACATGTGATTAAATGCCACAGAATCAAGGAACCAGGGAGATGAAGGAGATGTTTATTTTTACCTTATAAACCAGCATTTGCAAAAGTGGAAGAAATAATACTTCGTAGAGATGTTTGTAAGGTAGTTTGAATCATCTGTTGTATGGTTTCTTGAGTGAGTTTCAAGGTACTTTTAGTGAAGCCACTAGTATCACATTCTTAACTTAAACTAGCAATGCAAAATGCAGATAGGTTTTGTTTATTCTTTTTAAAAGTTGACACTCAAGTATCACATGTCCTTTCTTCTTGTAATAATTGCATTTTTTCCTCTTCTTGCAATGAGCTTGTATATGTTCGAAACCATTACAAAATTGTCATTGAACTTTGCTAGAGTCTAGACCAAATTGTTTCATTTGGGACCTGCCATGCAAAGCTAAGTAAAGAACATCAACAGAATTAGTTTTAGCATCCAAATGAGCTTGAGTACGAAGTCTAGTCTCTTCTTGAAGAAGGTCAATCAAAACTGAATCATTGTCCTTTATTCCTCGATTGATGATGTTAGCATGGGCATTCTCAAACTTAGGTTTGCATTTTATAAGGAGTTGAAGCACCTTGGTCTTGTTTTCTTTCTTTAGTGCCTCATATGCTGGACCTTTAATAAAGCTCAAAGATACTATATCCAATTCGATCCATAATCCCAATAATTTAGAATAAAAAGTTCTTATGTCTCTATCATCTTGAGAAAGTTTAGCAATCTCATACCCAATTTCAAATTGTCTAGCCTGATTTGTCTTGAATATACTTTCTTAAGATGATCCCATATAGTGCTAGCAGTACAAAATGACCCCAAACTTAAAGTAATATCTTTTCCCCAAAATTTTAAAATCCAATTGATACCTCTAGCATTATTTGCTTTACGTTTAACCTTTCTTTATTATTTGTTGGTTCTTTTAAGGACCCATCTGGCATTCCAGACAATTCTTTCCCTTCTATGAATGTACGAAAATGAAATTCCCAAAGAGGATAATTCCTCCCATTAAACTTAACATATAATGTATCAGATTTTTCACAATCCATGTCACAAGAGTTATATATTGCACTTGAATGTTTGTTGAGACCAAAGATAAACTGTGAAAAACACGAACTGATTGCTTGTAATAGCCAAGAAGTTATATATTTTTGACAAACGAATTTCATAATGACTCTAATATCATGATAACAACACAAATATAATATTGCAAAAGACCAAAGTTTGGTGGAAAAGCTTTTCTCTCCTTTATTGATCTGTATGTATTTATATACAAGAACTATACAACAAATTAGGTATATAATTGTAGGAATACAATAAAAAAAAATATACAAATTTATAAGGCTAATATCAAGACTGCTAATATGAAGGTTAATATCTAGGCTGCTAATATGAAGGCTAATATTAAGGCAATATTACTACTGACAAGCACAGCTCAAGCTCTCCCGCTCCATGACTTATTCCTTTTTTCGTTAAACTGAAAATACTTAATATGTAGACTTTTGGTTACTACTACTATAAAACAATCTCATGTTTTATCCTTAGTACTCTTTCTTAATAATGAAAAGCAATTAAATAAGCCTTTGTTTGGATTAAAGGAAAGCAAGAGAAAAGAAAGGAAGAGAATTACATTTCTCTTGATTTTCATTGTTTGGACAAAAATAAGCAAAGGGAAAAGGAGAGAATGGAGAGGAATAAGAGAGAAATTTGGACCAATTGTATTTCTCACCAAATTGGTGAGAAAGGAAGGAAAATTCAAGACAAGATAACTCTAATATAAGTAAATTACCATTGTATCCTTATTAAATCTAACAAATAAAGATAAACAAGTTCTATAATCAAGGACATAAAGGTCTTAAAAATTCTCTTCCATTCAATTCCCTTCTTTGATAAATTAGGAAAACAAACAAGAGAAAGGAAATCATATTTCTCTTCCATTCTTTTCTCCTCATTTCTCCTCAATATTTCCTTTACTTTCCCTTATGTAAGTAAGGATCCAAACAAAGTCTAAATGAAAATTGGATGCAAAAGTTGCTTATATATATATATATATAATTTAATGGTTCAACTTAATTTAATTTTAGGTTATTTTTAAGAAATTCTTATTAATCTCAAAAGTTTTTTGAGAGATTACTATGAAAATAGGTGGTTTTATCAGGATTTGTATTTGAAAATGAAAATGCATTCAAATCTTAATATCGTCAAATCAAATTCCTAATATACCTTTTTATCACGAAGCTAAATTTAGCTTGGAAGTCACCAGCACTCTAATATGAATCTAAATTATAACGTTCGACTAATCTATCAAGTTATAAAGTAAGTTTATTTGCTAATATATTACTTATTTTAAATTAATGACGATCAGACTCTGCTGTGATCTTGGCAAATGGCAATGTGAAATACTGAAAATGAACTTGGAGCCTAAAATAAACTATCAAATTGAATTCTTCTGAAAATTTAGATAGATAATGTAGCTTGATTAGCAGCCACTACATTTGGGTAAAGTGGAATGGACTAAATAATAACTTCTTCCGGGCTTCTAACAAACTGAACATACTTTCTTTTGTTTTTCTCGGCCTAATTCTCTGGTATTATACAAAGATATATGCATATTATGTATGTATGTATCTTCATGCTTCATGCATTACAAGCAGGACTATTGGAGAGGCTTGTGAACCAGATGGAGTCACTCGAAACGTTGGCATTATCGTCGTTTCTGTACCAACTCCAACGTGCATGGGTTGCATTTAGCACCTGAAGTTGCCCATGCCCGAAGCTAGCCTCTCTGAATACCGAAATTGCTGGTTTTGGGTCTATGTAACTTCCAAATCACGAAAAGCATAATGTCTGTTAGTGTTAGTGCATAAAACTCCATGTCCGACTAGCTACATATATATGTCTCTGTATATTACTATAAAATGGAGAACAACTTACTTTCTTGCGAGGCCTTCTCGGTTGCCACCATCCCCGATGTTAATATACATAGGACCGCAGTTATTTGCTTTGTTTTGGTAAACTCTAGTCTGTGAATTAATTAAGAAACGATAGAACCGCCAAATTCGTTTATCGCAAGGAGGGTTAATATTATCATTGGTTAAATAACAAACTAATTAAGAAGTAGAGAATGTGAATAGGAGACTTACAAAGCGCTCATAGGCATGCACATGCCCTGCGAGAACAACATCAACACGATACCGATAAACCAACCCTTCCATGTACTTCTTCATGCCAATTGATTCAATCTCGCCTTGATGAGCCTCGTTGGAGTTGTACCATGGTGCATGGATCAGAACCACCAACCATGGAGTCTTTGTCCTATCAACCTTAGCCAAGTCCGATTGTAGCCAATTGTATTGGTCTGAAGTAGGATCGAAATCCGTGTACGAACCCAACATGATCGCATGAACACCAGCCACGTTGAAGGAGTAGAACAGATTGGAAGTAGACCCGCTTTCTTCGAAGGGCATGCGCCATCTAGCATTGTAGGCAGTGAAAGGGGTGGTGTGTATAAGAGGGATCTTTTCAACTTCATGGTTACCTTGTGTAACCATCCATGGTCTCTGACTCGCCAATGGCTCCACTAAGCGGCCAAACGAGTCCCAGAGAGTTTGAATAAGATCTGCATATGACAGATCTCCTGGTAGAAGTAACATGTCGTAGTTTGAGTTTGATATGTGTTGGAGCGTGGCTTGTGTCCATTCTGTTTGTCCAAGATCACCTGCATTTGCATGAAATACATTTAAGACTACGCCCGTGAAAAGGAGAGAAAAACAAGAAAAGAAAGAAACTCATTTTACAATGTCTGACATCAATTGATCCGACCATGATGCCAAAATCCAACATGAATATGATGATTAAAAAACAATTAGTTACACACACACGTTATTTCGGTGATTCAGTACGTAGCAGTGAATTTACATACCTACAACAGCCAAATTGATAGGGAATTGAGCTGGGGTGGTCTTGAAACTATATTCACGGCCATTATTTGATGAGCCTAAGCGGTAGTAGTATACAGTGTTGGGATTCAGTGGACCAATGACTACGTCATGTATTTGGCCTGAATGATACGTGACATAACGATAAGACGAAGTAGTCCCTGTTGCAGAATTAGTATATTTTCCAGGCGATGTTCCATAATATACATTTGCTGGAGTTTCTTCGTCTGTAATCCATGATATTCTCATTTTATCATCACCAACCACTGATATATGCACCTAGAACAAGCAGCAGCAGCCATATGGCTTCATTTTAGTACTTACTTTATGTCATGCGACCTTTACATTTATTCTTTGCTAAAATCATAATGCACAAATGTACCTGTCCTAATGGTTTTGGTGGCTTTATACAGAAATAAATTTTTTTCTTTTTTGGATTTTACGGAAATAAAAAGTTGCATATACTATGTTCGAAAACTTTAAGAAAGATTAATTTTATAAAGTAATAAATAAGATGTAAACTTTGAATATGAAAACTAATTTGAATATCTCTTTGACTATTGTCCACCACATATCAAGTATGAAATGCTAGTTGCCAACAATTTGACAATTATCCACCACATATCATTCTAACTGATAACAGTTCTGGAGCCACCGAGCCAGTTATTAAGTAGTCCCTTGAAACTATCGAAATCACGGGAAGAAGATAACCACATGTCCTTCTTCCTTTTGGTCTCCTAATTTCTTGAACATTCGAAATTTTAGTTCCAACTTCCATGGTTATACTCCGCGGTTTTCAATTAAATTTCCACTTAATATCACTTAAATGTCTTGTTTTGGCTATTTCCAAAAGTAAAACTCGCTCAAATTAGGATATTAAATTCTGACCAAATCAATTCGTTAAAAACAATGAAAAGAGAAACTCCATCGAAACCTGAAGCTGATAGTATTTCTGATCATAATGCCTGATTCTCCTATTCCAGCTTGTAGTTTAAAAAAGGTGCCTAAGAACTATTTGGTGATCTAACCAGAGAAAGAAAAAAAAAATCCCAACCACTTAAATAGTGTATGTATCCAAACTTCCAAACCAGACACCTAACTAAGCATATCTCTTACACCATTCATTTTTCTCATCTCATTTAACAGATATCTGTTAGAAAAATATAAACCAACAATATCTCCAGAGTTAATATCAATGTCTATAATTACGAAAAGCTTCACCAAAAAATAAGAAGAAAAAAGGTGGACGGAAGCAGTTGAGGAGAGCCCCTCAACGAGTTTCAACTCGGGCGAAGATATACCAAAAGGATAAATACTTGGATTTCTGTATTTCTTAAACAATAAACAATAACGACGTAGAGTTCATGAACCATGAAAGCTTATATATCCTGACAACAAAGGAACACAAAAAGAGTCTGTAGATGATTTCCTTATACACACGTACCTGTTGTGGAGTGGAAGAGTTATCCTCTTCTAAGAGACGAACGTAGATGTCTCTGCCAGCAGGTGGGCGTGTATAACAAACAACACCAGCAAGCAAACCTAGCGTTGTCAATGCGATAATGGGCATGATCCGAAGAAGCCTTTTGGCCATATCTGTTAGTGCAAGAGCACTCTCTAACAACCGTAGAAACGACGGAGAAAGATAGAATAAGGAACACCTCTAAAAGTGTAATGAAAAGACACCAGAGCCAGATGATAGGTTGTCGGTAGTTTTTGGATCTAGCTAGCTGTCTCTTTTAACTTATAGAGATATATCATGTTCCGGTAGGCCAAATTAACGTGAATCAATAGACAGACTGAGACTTTGGCATGTGGTGGGTTGACACGTGGCATGTGTTGGGAATATTCCAGGTATAATTTGAGGTTTCATTTTATGATTCAGAACTCAGAAGGTCTTCAGAATTGCGTATGAAGAGTAAACACATTAACAAATAGGTAGAGAAGCCAACTTTATTGAAGTCAAACTAGAAGGGTTTAGACTTTGGAGGAGAAGTGTCCAAATTCATATAAAATCAAATATATGTTAAACATTGAAGTTCAATTACATTATCCATTCGGAATTTTAGGGTAAATGAACAAAATTGTATCATCGTTGGAACCCATTTCCAGTTTTAATACGTTTGCTACCTTGTCATTTTCATTGCGAGATATCGTGACAGTCACGATGATATAAACAACTGCTTGGTTGGTAGTGACTTCTTTGCGGCCACGGTTATGTCAAACTCGTCCACAACAAGAGCAATTACGGATGATCACGTCACTGTAAGTGCGGCGCTGTTCTGTTAACTGAAAAGCCTATTGCATATGCCCTTTCATACCTCACAGAACAACTGTTTTGAAGAAAAGCTTCTGCATCCATATGTAATGCAAGATGATCATTCATGGTGTTCGCAATATTCTTATTCGTCGTGAGATTGTGAACCCATCTGAAGACAAGTCTTTAAGCACACAGTAATTAATTGGGAGATTTTTCTATTAGAAGAGCACGGCAAATCAAACCAAAAGATAAGTTCATGAAAAGAAAAATCTTTGATTAGAGTTAAATCCCTAATTATGTTGATAAGATTCCATTTTATTTTATTTGTTATATTAATTATTAGATTGTGGACTCATTTACAGACGAGTATTTAAACACCATATTAATTAATTAATTGCCCTATATTGGAAAATTTGGGGATATAAAAGGAAGAAAATCGATTTCTTTTTTCTCCATGTGTTAATCATCTATTCTTTTTTGTCAACTTGTATTAATTGACGACAATATACGCTGAACGGGATTAGATTCTCTCTGGTAGGAGGTAAAAATAAAATAAAAATATCTATAGCGATTTCTAGATTTAAAATTAAAAATGATAACAAATATGTGAATGCCTAAAAGAAACTTGTATGACCTAAACTTTAAGATAAAAACACTTAAAGGTGACATTTAGGAAATTTAAACGAAATTTGAAGGATAGGAATAAATAGCTGGGAATTATAATTAACTTGGGCTATTAGCTAAAGAGCCTGTTGCACGTGTTTTCATACATCAAAGAACAAGTATTTTTAAGAAAAGCTTCTGCATCCATATACACGCATTGCATGATGATGACTCGAGTCATTCTTGGTGGCCGCAACTCGCAATTCTTATAGTTATTGAAGATAAGTCTTGGAATCACTTAATAATTAATTAAATAACTGGTAGTTCATTCAGCTGTATTGGAAATTTTTGGAGATGAACTTATAAGAAGCGTCATTCGCCGAATACAATATAAATATATAATCAATAATTCATTTGTTGATAGCTCTATATTAATTAACAAAATGTGTTGATTATGACATCAAATAAAATAGAAAAGTATGATTTGATTGTGAAGTTTGTGTTAATGTTTCCATACGCTTATCGTGGCAATAATCTTTGAGGTATAACATCTTCAGTTTTTATCGCACACTAAATCAGCCTTCGTGTTATCTTTTCTTTTTTGTCCCAACGTGGAGAGTTCACATTAATACGTTAAACGCGTGTATGTATCCATAAACATGTTTGTGGATGGAAAGGTAGAAAATGCGAAGAAATACGGATAACATTGGCACACTTTTACAATAAAGAGCGATTCCACGAATAGAAACTTGTGCCCATACGGTGTTAAACCATTAAAGCCATTGCCTTCACCTTAAATTTCGGCCACATGATCTATTTATTTGATTTGTAGCCTACAAATTGTAAGGGTAGGTGTTGGCAAATTAAAATTGCATAGAAAATGAATTTTGACATTTAATTACACACTCACAAATTTATTCATTGAGAGCATACAAATTTTACAAATACAAACTTACACTACAAACTCTCACAACTCAAAAAACATAACCGGCTTTGTGTTAGCTTGTTGAAGCGATCAACCTAAACTTTACACACACTCTCACTGTTTTCTTTTCTATGCATGTCATTCATCATTTGGCCAATGGTTATATTTATATGTTTCTAAAGTCCGTGAAATAGTTGGCAATTTGTAATTGCCAACAAAAAAAAAGGAATTCAATATTAATTTTACTTGTTAATTTGACCGAGTCAAAATCTTCATAATTAAATAATCTAGAAACATCAATTAAAATAAGTTTAACTTCTAACATCCTCCCTTAAACTTGATTTGGACATTCCAAGCATCTTTTTCTGCTTCAAGAACAATTTAGCTTATGGCTTTCTAAAAATGTTGGCAATTTGATCCTCAGACTTACAGTACTCAACCACAATCTCTTTATCTTTTACCAAATCTTGAATATAATGATATTTGATGTCGATGTGATTGCTATGACCATGAAAGACTAGATTTTTTATCAAGGTAAGTGTTGATTTATTATCCCAGAAGATTTTTGTAGGACCAAGTTGTTGATGCTGTAATTCTTTAAGAAATTTTCATAATCATACATCCTGTGTTGTGCAATTCAATACTACTAGTGCAATTTGATGCTACTATATATTCAGCTTCTGCCATTGAAAGGGCTATTACTTGTTTCATTGAAGACCAAGAAAATGCTCCTAAACTAGGATGGAAAACATAACTCGAGGTGCTTCTTCTTTTCTCAATATCTCCTGCCCAATCACTATCTATGTATCTTACAAGCTCCACTGTGTTGAATAAAATATTCCATCATTAAGTGTACCTTTAATGTATCTCAAAATTTGTTTTATAGCTTGCCAATGAGATTATTGTGGTGCTTCCATAAATCTACTCACAATTGCAACTTCGTCAACAATATTAGGCCTTGCTGCTATTAAGTATCTTAAACTTCCAACAAGTCTTCTAAATTTAATTACAACAACCATTTCACCATTACCGTCTTTCAAATGCTTCAATCTTTCCTTTACTGGTGCTAAAATTGGTTTGCATGCTTCCATCTTGAACTTTTTCAAAATATCTTATGTGTATTTTGATGGAAACATGCAGTATTCACAACAGAAGCAAACTAGGATTAGAAATATACATACAAGCAAACCAATCACAAGAATTGAAACAAGACAGACCTGTTGAAGCGCAGAATTGCTAACTGGTCTTCTTTTCACAAAATCTTCTTTCCACAAATCTTCTTATTACCCACAACTTTATGCTGTGTAACCTTAATTGTTTTTGTAACCCTTATTTCTGGGTGGGCAGAAAGAACAGATCCTGCGTTTTCTGGAGAGTTTATGTTTTGTCTGTTTTTCAGTGATAAAAACTTCACTTTGGTAAGAAGAAAAGCTTATATATATCAAAAAATCTCTCCTTTTCGTATAAGAAGTTACCGATAAGATTATACGATTTTTTTATATACGGTTTGTAATTCAAATCAACAGAATTTTCTATTTAATTTAAAATATTAATAAATAATTTTTTATTAAAATAATCTGTTGCTTATTTAAATTATAAATAACACACGTGTGATCCAAACAATTAAAGTATGAAAGGGACCGCCGAGAAAAATTAATAAGACTAAAATTATAATAAGAATCTATATATGGTCAGTATATTCTTATTATAATTAATCATAAATTATTCCACTAAAAATTTAGGATTGAACTCTTTATTAATTTTAATTTTTCATAACATAATAAATTTTATTCCCCATATTAAGATTACAGATGCTTGCCAAATCAAATAAATTACTAATAATTTATTTAAATAGCAATTTTAATCTTTAAGATTATCACTCAACTTTTTCATGTGTCTGATTAAAAATCTATCTGCAGGGTTTACATTATTGGAACCCCTCCCGGATGAGTCACGTGTCCGACGTCCTACGTGACATCTGGACGCGCAAACCCACGAGGGAGGAATTCCTCACCACAGAAGAAACTCAATTC
>JANIJH010000004.1:55172261-55188696 GCA_024520975.1 Erythroxylum areolatum | reverse complement strand
TAGAAAATAATTAATAATTCAAAATTTTGAATTATTTTCATTATTTTACAATTAATTATTATATTTAGATAATTATTATATATAGATAATTATCATATATAGATAATTATTATATACAAAAATAATTAAAATATAATAAAGATATATATAAACTAAAATGGATAAGATATAAACAAAAAACACTAAATTAAATAATCTACAACTTTACAATATGACAATGGACTATTTTGTAATTTTTAAAAAAATTCAGGGACTATTTTATAAATTTAAAAATTATCCGAAATAATACCCGATATTAATCGGCACCAGTACAGTATCGTACCAGAACTGAATCTGGTACCAAGTCTAGTACGATATTCGTAACATTGGTCGATTGTACTGGTTTCAAATATTAGTCAGTACCGGCCCGTTTCAGATTGTATCAGCTGATACCTGCCAGTATTCAAAATATCGGCTAAATATCAGCCGATACGATACATTTTAAAAAATATGGGGATTTTTTTGTAAAATTCTCAAAAAATTTTAAGTTCACCCACCACCCCCCCACCCCACGTTGTCAAAGTTTTTATAATTAGTTATTTTATTTATTTCAACTTCTATAATTATTGTGAATTGTGAATTTTTGTTTTTAAAATAATAATAAATGTTTTTATTACTAATAATAATTATAAATTAAATAAAACTTAAAAATAAATTATTTTTAAATTTTTAAAATTTATATAATATTTATTAATAAAGTATTAATTAAAATATTTTATTTTTTAAATAAATAATCTAAAATTTATTATTTATAAACTAACATTTATTTTATATTTTTTAATTATTAAATCAAAAGTTATTTGAAATTTATATATTTTAAAAATATATTTTAAATTTCATTATATTAATTAATAATTCTTAAATTAATTTTATAAATTAAATTAAAATTAAATTATTTTTTATTATTTTTTTGAGGGGATTATTATTATTATTTATTATTATAATGTTTAGATACAGAGTTAAAAATATACAGTACAACGATATAATATGACAATGAACTATTTTATAATTTTTATAAAAAAATCATGAATTTTTATAAATTTAAAAAATTACTCAAAATAGTACCCGGTATTAACTAATATTGATACAGTACTATGTCAGAACTCAATCCAATGCCAAGTTTAGTATAGTATTCGAAACATTGAGTGAAAGTGCCTGTCGCATATGTCACTCATCGACAAATTATCTTTTCCTTTTTGTAAGATATAAAGATAGAACGACACAAATTTTAACTCCCAAGTCTTATAGTTAAATGATGCCCTACAAAATATTGAACAAAAGCCAAATTGACGAGGAAGAGCCATTTCAAAATGGATTATTTTACTTTATTCATTATAGTAATATAATTTCTTTTTCACTTACATTTTGGTGAGAAGGGTTATAATGTTGTAATTATGTCATAATGTTGTAATTATGTCATCCGGATATAAAAATAAAAAGCTCAAACAAACAAATCTTGTTACTAAATTTGGAAAAAAAAAGTTAAAAAAGCTTTTTCACTAACTAAAAAACATTTTAAGTGACTTTACTGTAATACGGACAGATCTTTATTGAACATAATTCCCTATAATATAATCACGAGTATTGCAAAATAAGAGACCATTTATCTTTTGTTTATACATTTGTTTCACCAATTCATTTATTCTATAATGAAATTGTCCTTCAAAATAACCATTCTAATTAGGATGTGGTTGATATAATTCATCATAATTGCCTAAAAATAATTGAAGACCACAGACATACCAATTAAAAGGTTTTGAAGCCAATTGCTTTGCCTTCATGTTACTGCACTGACGCCGGACCACCCCCTTACGGTGTTTAAAGCTAAGGAAGCCAAGATGGCAAGGGATCAATTTGCCGTTTCTACAAAACCGTGAAGATTTCACCACTTTTGCTTCGAGAAATTCCTCGTGATCGTTAAAATTCCACCTTAATTGAATCTTGTTACGTATTTCAGGGTTGATATGTAGAGTTCTCACCAGTTCAACTTTTCATATTATATTGAAATTTATCAAAATAACCCTAAAATTGATTAAAAGATATGTTTCTCAGAAGAACTTCTATATCTCTCTGTTATGTTAGCATCTATTGCCTGTTACGTTTAAAAATGCGTATCGCCGCCAGACAATGATTACGAATATTCGGCACAAATTAGTTAAAGAATAGAGGAGAGAGAGAGAATTACAGAGACAAGAATCGAGAGAGAGAAGAGAACATTTCCGTAACATCCAACATGTCGTACAATGCTGAAAACGTACGTATATATTGTCTCCCTATTACAAAAAAATTAATCTCCTATTCCCACGTACAATGTATTTCCCCTACTCTTACTGTAAAACGCTGCGCAGCGCCTCCTATGACTCTCGTTCTTCGCCTTTCTCCTTCTTAGTTTTCGCTGTCTGAATTTACCATAACAATCCCCTTCCCCTCAACATCCTTGTCAATCAAGTTAATCTCCAGAAATCTTTTCTGAAGATTGAAAACGTATTCCCAAGTCGCATTCGTTTTCTCCCCGTCAGTCCACTGGATCAACCATTAAGTGACTGCCTGATTATTTCTCTTGGTGATTCGTCGATCCAATATGGCCACCAGAATCCTTTCAGCTGGCGTTAGGAACTCCGGTAGTGTTGTAGTCGTACGGGGTTGGTCTTCATGGGCCTTCTTAAGCTGTGACACGTGGAATATCGGATGGATTGTCGCATGGGCCGGTAAGTCCAACTTATATGCCACCTTCCCAATCTTCTAAATCACTCTGTAAGGGCCATAGTACAAAGGCAATAACTTTTGATTGCTCTGCCGCTATAGAGAGAATTGCTTATATGGCTGGAGTTTCAGCAAGACCGATTCCCCCACATAGAATTCTCTATCAGGTCGGTTAGCATCTGCATGTTGCTTCATACAGTTCTGAGCTCTCTGTAAATGGAACCAAGTAATGTTGAGCATTGCCTCCCAACTCTGTAAGACCCTATCAACCTCCAAAAACTTCAAATCCCCTGCCACATACAGAGTGTACACCGGAGGTGGACACCCATACAAAATTTCGAATGGAGTAGAGTTGATGGCTGTCTTATGAGTTGTGTTATACCACCATTCCGCAAGAGCTAGCCACTCTCCCCATTTTTGTGGTGTTTCACTACAAAAGCAACGTAGATACGTTTCCAGTATCTTATTCACAGCCTTCGTCTGCCCGTCCGTTTACGGGTGGTACGCCGTCGAGTACTTCAACTTAACTCCCTGTAATCTTAAAAGCTCCTGTCAAAACTTACTCAGAAACACTGGATCTCGATCACTAATTATAGATTCGGGCATACCATGTAACTTTAAAACATGATTAAGGAATAACTCAGCTATGTCATGGGCGGAGTAAGGATGTTTAACTGAGATGAAATGCGCATATTTCGTAAATCGATCAACGATCACCAGTATCACCGACTTACCCTTCGAATGCGGCAACCCTTCCACAAAATCTATGCTTATCTCCTTCCAACTTCCTTCGGGTATTCTAATCGGTTGAAGGAGTCCAGGAAATGCAGAATTGTCAAACTTGTTCCTTTGACAAGTCATACAATTCTGAACGTAGTCCAAAAAAACAAGGTCTGTATTTTTTTTTTGTAGCTACCGCCCCTGCATGGCCACCCATTGCATTGTGATGACTGATGCTAATAATTTATTAGCGGAGACGTGAATTGGCTCCCACCACCAGTCTTCCCTTCCACCGCAGTAACCCTTCTTTCCATTCATAAGCATTAGTTGTAGCATGGCCACCTTCTATCGTCTTAATCAATTCTCGAGTGGCTTCATCTTCTTGCCAGCTTTTCTTGATATCCTCCAACAATTCACTATGTACCTGGGATACTGACATCATAAACATCTCAGCACTTGTAATGCGTGAGAGGGAATCAGCTGTGGCATTCTCCTTGCCACTTTTTTATTGAACTTCAAAGTCATACCCCAGGAGTTTCAGAAGCCAGGATTGCTGAAATGGTGTAGACAGCCATTGTTCCAGCAAATACTTAAGGCTGCGATGATCCATCCTAACAATGAATAGCTGAGGGTTAAGTAATGGTGCCATTGTTTAATGGCCTTAATCATCATCATCTAATCACAGCTGAAAATTCCTTCTTGTACGTACACAGTCCTTAGTGCCTTTGTGTCAACGCCTTGTTTAGATACGAGATGGGGTGTCCTTCTTGTTGCAATACGGCCCCTATCCCTTAGCCGCACGCATCCGCTTCAATGATAAAGGGTTTGGAAAAATCCGACAAAGCTAACACCGAGGTTGTCGTGATTGCCATCTTCAAGGATTCGAATGCACTTTGTTCCTCCGGGTTCCAACTCCAATTAACTGCGTTCTCCTTCGTTAACAACTCCGTCAACGGTTTGGCCATGACCCCATAGTTCTTGATAAATCTCTTGTAATAACCCATGATTCCTAAGAATCCTCACAAGTCCTTAATGCACTGTGGTATCGGCCATTCTTCAATCATCCTGACCTTCGAGAGATCGATCGCTACCCTTGCTTCCGAGATGGTGTATCCTAAGTAATCAACTTGACAAGCCCCGAAGACACACTTGTTCCCCTTTAAAAATAGCTGATTATCCACCAAGGTTTGAAGTGCCACCGATAGATGTTCTACGTGCGACACAAGTGAAGGGCTGTAAATCAAGATGTCGTCGAAGAAGAATAAAATGAAGTGTCGAAGATGAGGTCGGAACAGTTCATTCATCAATCGTTGAAACGTCAATGGGGCATTCATCAGATCGAAGGGCATCACCAGAAATTCGTAATGCCCTTCATACGTCTTGAATGCCATCTTTGGGATGTCGTCGGGTTGTACCCGGATCTGGTGATAACCCGAGCGCAGATCCAATTTCGAAAACCAGCTAGCTCCGTTTAATTCATTCAATAATTCTTCAATTAATGGAATCGGGAACTTGTCCTTTACCGTGTATCTGTTCAACTCCTGGTAGTCGACGCACATCCTCCACGAATTATCCTTCTTCTTCACCAAGACCACCGGCGAGGCGTATGGCCCGTAACTATGACGTATAAACCCCTGTTGCATCAACTGCTTCACTTCCTGTTCAATAATGTCTTTCTGCGCCCCCGAATAACAATATGGCCGCAAGTTAATCATATTGACACCCTCCCTCAGCACTATCTCGTGATTGTATTGACGATTCGGAGGTAATGTTGTGGGCTCCTGGAATACCTCTGCAAAACTGGCTAATATCACGTTAACTTCATCGAATGCGCTTCCTTGCTCCTCCATCAACCTCATCTACTAAAATTCATATTCGATTGGTGTTGATAGTTGGATCATTAACAGCTAGCCACTTACCGAACCTTGTAACGTTTTCTGGAGCCCTTTACCTGAAATCCCTTTGGATTTGCTATCAGGGCCACCCTGGAGCGTGACCACCCTTCCTTCCCACTTAAACTTCATTGTTCTTGTGCGGAAATTGCATAAAACATCTTCCAACCCCACAAGCCATTGGACGTCTAAAACTACATCACAACCACCCAATGATATCACCAGTGCCTCCATACTGAACTACACCCCTTGCATGGACCATGTAAAATTCTTGCAGTGTTGCTTACATTGTAATTGTAAGCCTCCTCTCACGGTGATGGTTACAGTCATTATGTCTTGAAGTTCACCCATCCCTTTTTCAATCACCGCAACATCCACAAAATTGTGGGTGTTGCCATTGTCGTCGATTAATATATGGATTTGCCTACGTTGGTATACTCCAATTAATCGCGTTTGTTTAAACTCTGACTCCCCGGAAAATTCAGTCATCGCTTGCATAGATATCATGGGACCTTCTTTGTTTCCTTCACAATCTTCCGGGCTCTCCTCCTCCAACACTTCAGAATCCTTGTCCCTACTCATTTCCTCCGATACTCAAAAGAATTGCAATTGATGTTTCTTACATTTGTGCCCATTGGTATACTTCTCGTCGCACCAGAAACATAATTCTTTTGCCTGCTTTTCATCGAAATCTCTGTTACTGATCGCCTTCGATGCTTGCTGTGATCTCCTAGGTGGTGAACGAAATGTGGGAGGTGGTGTTGGTAAAATACCTTCGGTATTGGTGGTACTGCAAGAAGGTGTAGAGAGCGAAGTTCTTCCCCCATTCAGAGTCCGAAGAGGTTGATTGCGATTCATTATTGAGTGTCCTGTCGCTGTGAGGATTGCTTCTTGTCTCTGTGCTAAAGTATAGGCCTGATGTAGGGATTTTGGTTTGTGAAGCTTCACCGCTACTCCAATCTCTGATTTAAGACCCTTCACAAAAAACCCCACTAATTAATCCTCCGTCAAAGCCAACCTGTTCGAGCAGTGATCAAACCATGCACAATATTCTAGCATTGTGCCCAATTACTTTAGCTCCTTAAAGTCCCCTACAGGGTCATCAAACATCTCGGTGTCACCATTGCTTAAGGGTCTTTGTAAACTCACCCCATCCCACCACCTCCGTGTTAAGTCGGTTCAGAGTGAATAAACGATACCATTCTTGGGCCTGCTCATCCATGTGTAAGATAGCAACGTTTACTTTCATGTTGTCAGGTGTTTGATCGATTTGGAAGAACTGTTCGCAGCAATACACCCATAATTTGACGTTGTCTCCATCAAATGTCGGAAACTCGATTCTACCTAGTCTGACGGTCTTCCTTACTCGGTTATCCCTGGACCGTTTTCAGTGTAGGACCCGAAATGCTACTTCCCTCCCCTTGTTTCGACTCTTCCGGCGAGCTGGACAACCGTAGTTCACCCATATCGCGTTCCAGTTTCTCGGTCCTGTTTTGCACTTCTGACAATACCCGCTCACTTCGCTCCTGCAACTCCCGTAACAACCTTTCCTACTGACCCTGAGCTTCCGTGAGTCCCTTCAAGGTCTCCTCCAACCTACAAAACTCCGCACCTCATGTTCCTGCAGCCATGAATGAGTCCCAAATTCGTCCGCTCTAATACCAATATTGTTACATTTAAAAATGCGTATCACCGCCAGACAATGATTATGAATATTCGGCACAGAATTAGTTAGAGAATAGAGGAGAGAGAGAATTACAAAGACAAGAATCACGAGAGATAAGGGAACATTTCCATAACATCCAACATGTCGTACAATGCTGAAAATGTACGTATATATTGTCTCCCTATTACAGAAAAATTAATCCCCTATTCCCACGTACATTGTATTTCCCCCACTCTTATTGTAAAACGCTGCACAGTGCCTCCTATGACTCTTGTTCTTCGTCTTTCTCCTTCTTAGTTTTCGCTGTCTGAATTTACCGTAACATTGCCATTTTAGTCTGAATCTGACGAATTTTGATAACCAGGATTCAGTGTTGCAACCATTTCTGATAGTGTCTGCTCCATGTCTTCTAATTCCTCCGTCCCAAATCCCCAGCTTCTCACCAGCTTGGTCCCCGGAGCACAATTTTCAATACCACATCTGCGAAGGTAAACTAACCTGTTCTCCAGATATGGCAAGATAGCACTACTAGAGCGTAGTCTAGCTGCCATAGGTATGGAGTGGACGTCAAGTGACCCTCTTGACTGCGAACTTGGAATCGGGCTGCTTAATAGCTCACCCTGTTTGCCAACGCGGCTGCTAAAGATTGAAGGAAATGGTAAGGGTATAGGGAGGGGACAACGAGCAGTTGATAGATGGCAGAACAAGGGCCTTGTCAATGAGTGTTCATAAGCAGCATTAACCGTATTCATTACTTCAGAAACTGATGCATGCTCTCCTCCTACATAAAAAGATCAAAGAAGGTGAAAAAACATGCAAAGAGTATTATTAATCAGCAAGAAATTTCCATCAGCATTTTAATCCGCTCTTTGTCAATAGGATTATGACAAGAGAGTCCAATCAAGGCAGAATGCAAGTGACAGTTAAGCTAAAACCTTTTAAAAGAGTGTTTGCGTTTTCCATGGAAATCCATAGTTGATGTGCAACAAAAACTATACACTGATGTCCCTGGCTAAAAGAAGTAATGAATCCAGTGTATCGGTATCTGTTATTATTTATTCAACCAAATGTAGGATATGAAGGTAGATTTCTGAAAAATTAAGTGATAGAAAGTATCCTTATCTGGTTCATTCACAAAGGCTATCAAATACCTGATCCAAAGGCTCCATGAACAGTCATAGATTCCACCGCCTGTGAATCTTCCACATCATCTGCTGTCTCAGAGGTTAACGGTTGTAAACTCCTTAGTAGAAACTGTTCAACTTGTTCTCCTGTGTATCATAATATTAAAAAATTAACAAATCCATCACAGAGAACAAGACATTCAACTGGGAAGGTACTAAATAACTACCAGACATTATTGGAGCTGGCATTGCCATATCCAGAATAGCCACTTTATTCTGCCTCCCTATCCCCGCTAATGTTTGTATAAGCCCATTGGCATCCATTGCACCCGAAACATAACCTGAATTTGATGTGGGTCCAAGTGGCTCCATCCTGAAAGGAAGACAGATAGAGTGTAGACCAGCAGCATAGACTGCACTACAGTGGTAAGGCTTCTCATCTTCAACGCAAAGGAATGTACAAACTTTACCTTCACCAAAGAACAAGAATGAAGTTGATCAACAAAAGATGATGAGTGAAGGGTCAAAATCAGGAGAAAAAATATTGAGGAAAGGTAGAGCGACCTCATATGGTAAAGCAAACTGATTCTGAATAAGTGATTCCCACATACATGCTAGGTTATCAAGTTTTTGAAACTAACAACACAAGTGAAACATCCAAAGGCAACTATGCTTACTTTTACTTAGTGAGGGCAATCCAATCGGAGCTATCAATTTACAGAAGGATGAAAGTCTTGAAAAAGAAATTGCATCATGTATATTCCTGGAAATTATCTGGTTCCTGCTTTTTAGGTTCGAGTAGGGACCAGGACCTCTAGCATTATAGAGCAAGACTGGAGTATTAGTGTACTCATCTGCAATACTCTCCAAAAAATCTCCAGCTAGAGCTGATAAACTCCCCGAGTCATCAACAATGAATTGAAAACCCTATCAAAATCAACCAAGATAATGTCAAATGGAAACATTCAGAGCATTTTAAGTCAAAATTCATGACGAGTATCTGAATTCAGTAGCAATGGAATATATTGACACCCCCAAAATGAGAATCCAAAAGTGTACTCCGAAAGTCCCTTTAAGCTTAGGATTGTCAAGGTCATTTTGAAGAGTAAAAATGAAAAATAAAAGGCCAGTAGCCCCTTCCTTAGGTAGGAAGTCATATATTTCGAGTAATTCAATTGCTGCCAAAAATCAAGATGTAACAATTGCAGCTCATCGACAAATAGGATTATCACATCATCAAATGATTGGCACCTTCTACACCATTTTTTATGACTGATACTGTTACGAACTTCTGCATCCAGAGGACAAATTGAATAAACTTCCACCTAATGATATGGAGTATTGCTGTTTAAGGGAGCAACTGCTTTGCCATTAAAAGACAGAATGACAATTTGGCTTATCTGACACCCATCCCAAGCTTCAAGTAAGAGTCAAAAAGAAAAAACTAAAACTAAAATGAAAAGAGCGACGAGATAGCCAATTTCAGTATTTCTAACCAAACTGATGACACCATCCAAACTATTCAAGGGAACGTACCTGAATGTGGTCACATTCTTCAACAAAAAAGCGTAACCTGTCACTTATTTCTTCTCTGAGTAGACTCTCAGAGAATATATCTCTTCCAGCTCCATAATTGTCAAATTCTGCAGTATCTACGAACAGTCCACTTAATTCATATATACTCTGGGGATGATAGTGAACTTTTGAGAAGTCTGTCCAGTACTTGACACTGTTTTCTAAATTTTCAACTATGTCCTCATCTCTGATTTCTTTCTCCTTACCATTCTGCTCTTCCTCAGACAAACTTTGCAAGAACAGATTCTTTTTACAAGGTTCTGCTACCTGAGTTGAAATGCACCCAGTCCTACATGTCGGTCATGGACGTAAGTCATATGATTGCTATAAGGAAGACTAAAGGAACATATTCATTTATCTGAATGTAAACATATCTAATCCAACTTCTGACAAATACGTATCACAGTTCAAATATGTAACTCAGAAATATGGGCAAATACATTTGACAATTCTTTTCTTACAACAATACCAATCTCAATCCATTTGTAAGCAATTTACTATTAATAAAGCACAAAATCAACGTCAAACTTTACATGGAATATTTTCCCCAACAAGTCCAACACTCAAGCTATAGAGAATCAACCAATAGCATAGAAGTAAAGAAACAACTCACAACTAAAATTGAAGCTAGTTACATCCTAAACGGTGAATAACTTTATGTCATAATGACAATATACACCAGATAATATCATTACAGAAAACAGGAAGTGGGAAGTCTCACCAAGTAGGAACTTCTGGTACTGATGAAGAATCCTCATTGTACAATGTACCCCGTGAACTCATGGACCCAAGGGACCCTGCAGCAGCAGCAAACAACTCAGCAGATGTTGAATCAGTTCAATCATATTCACCATATCCTGCGGACAAAGACAACCCTCCGCTGTCTTAAAGCTACATATAGCAGTACCGGATGAAGAAGCATTCAACTTGAACAAAGGAAGCAGCCAACATTGCTGCTTCTCATTAGTAATGGTTTCCAGTTGAGATGAAGGCAAAAGGTTATGAGGCTACTCTTGTACTCCAGAAATACTTTGAAAATAATATATTAACCATTTATTCCATAAGATATAATTCATTGGTATTCATCAAAGAATGAGCATAAAGATAATTAGAAATTTTTGCTTTCCGTACTGCTATAGGGTTAAGAATCAAATAAAACAAGTAGAACCAGTTGCCCACCAAAACTGAACACTAAATTGGTATCATGGTCAACAGTGCGCACAAAATGAGTACCTTGATAATCAATTGAAATCAAGCGAGGAGTATATGTAAGGTTTCCCTGCACACATTTCAAGACGTACACTTAAGCCAATTCATTCAGCTCTATAAAAATCACTACTTAAATTCACTTGCTACAAGTATCTTTACTGGAGGCTAGATATCCAAATACAAATCGCAAAAATAAACAGTTTCTACTTAATCCCAACTTCTAATTTATAACTAGAAAGCAGCCTCACCCGCGGTAAAGCAATCACAAAAATTCGCAAGACATATTCTTTCAGAACAACAAACTAATTACAAAATGAAAGTAAAAAAGGGAAAAACAATCCTCACCTGCAGAGTCTCGCCGGAGCGGTAAAGCACGTCCATGTTAAGATATTGCTGGTGGGTCTTGAAGACCGGATCAGAATCGGGGTCGGAAGCTAACCCGAGCAACTCATCCTGAGAATTACACAGAAGAAGAAAAGAAAGTCAATGACACGCACATGAAAAAGAAACAGAAGAAAAAAAGCAGCAAGTGGGCTTCGGCTAGTGAAGAGTAGTGAACCTGAAAGTTCCAGAAATGAGAGCCAATGAAGTTGGCAAAACTTCCTACTTGGATTGTCACTAACTCCCTCATTGTCTGGTGTTTTTGTATGATAATTACAAGGGAAAGTGAGTTGCTAGTGGAAGAAAGAAAGATGAAGATGGAAGAATTGATAAGCGCGGTAACTGTATCAGTATGCTTCGCTTAGTTAGGGCCAAGATGTTTTTCTAAGCATCTCCTTCTCGTTGGCATGCAACATTTTCAAGGAAGGGGAACTTAGGTTTAAAATCTCGCCTTTTGGTTAACATTAATTGTGCTCAATTAAACTCTTAAAACTTGTTTGCAATAGTAATTACTACGGCCTGACCCATTAGTTCGGCCTAACTTAATCCGACTTTAAATCAGGTTAGTCTCGACCCGTGGCTGACGAAAAGATACAAAGCAACGTCGGTTCGTAGCTCGTCGGGTCACAATATGAGTCACGGGCTGCCCAACTTCCGATCCAGCCGACACGACTTATTATCATCCTTAATATTAATATCTAATAAACCGGTTTGATCACTTCTATAAAACTTTTAACTTTAAAACAAACTTTATGGAATACATAATATCAAAATATCATTACAAAATTTATTTAAGAGGTAATTCAATTATATTATATTTTTAACTACTCTTTTTTAATCTTGGAGTTTTTTCTATTTACTTCTTAATTTATTATTCTTTCAATAATATCATTTTTATCTCTATGTTTACATCTTTCCTTTTATTTTTTTTTCATAACAATTTGATAACTTCGTTTTTCATTTCAATGTATGTTTTTTTTTGGTTCAAAGCCTTTTAGTTATATGTTTGTTTACTATTTGTTTTATCTTTCTGTATATCGACGTACCAAATTAACCATGACGATATCAACCTCTAAGAAAAACGAAACTTGTTTTGCCGTTTGCTCTCGCCTTAAATATTTTCTTTTTCTGCTGAATTATTTAGTTTCATTTTTTTGTCATAATTTTTATCTTTTATTTTTTATTTTTTATTTTTTAAAGAAAAATGAAAATCTATCTAATTGTTAATGTCAATTAGTTATATTTTATTTTTAAAAATAATTATATATTAGATCAAAATTAAAAATATATTAATTTTATGAATTATTTAAATAAATAAATTTATTTTGATCTCTTATATAATATTTATTAATAAATTATCCATAAAAAATTTTATATTTTAGTAAAATAAATAATTAAAATTTTATTTTTAAATATTAAATCAATTTCTATTGAGATTGGTATATTTTGGATGTATTTTAAATTTAAATTATATTCATTGGTTTGTATGTTGTGTTTAGGGAAAGCTTTTTTTTTTTGCTATTGTGTCATAGGATATACTTGATAATTAGACGAGCTATGATTGAAAGACTTGATTTCATTGATATGTCGTAATTTTTCTTTAGAAACATGTCCTAATCTACTATGCCAAACATCAAAGGAAATAGAAGCACTAAGTACAACATTTTTAGTTCTGTAGAAGTCTAGCAGAGGACCTTTCATGGTCCCTGAGTGTAGTAGGCTATCTATGGTTAGCTCATACAGTCCACTCCTAGCCTTGATAGCTGCCATAATATTGTTAGTCCGTAAGTCCTGCAAAAATAGATCATTGGATATGAATATTGCAGCAACATCATTCTATGTTGTAAGTTTATTGATAGAGAGCAAATTCTATAAAAATTTTGGTATGTATAAAATTTTATCAAGTATGATTTTGTCACTAATAGTAGTCTGGCATATGCGTTTTACTTGTTGCTTTGTGCCATCCGGGAGGGTAACGGGCTCGTACATGTTGTTTATCTCATGTTTATGGCAGAAATCTAGGTTTGTAACCATATGTGATGATGCACCTTAATCAATCAACCATGTACATGCATTTTCTGCACCATGAACATTAGTGTGATCATTACCTGTGAAATTTGCAAGTCCACTCAATTTTATCTCTCCTGTGACCTTCCCTTTGATTGCTCTAGATATTTCTTGTTGTATGAAGTTGGGTAGGTCTTGAGGAATTTGGCCACTCCTTTTGGCACACTCACTGAGTTCATGTTGTGTATCTGTAGGGGAGTCACTGATAATGGCTAGGTTGGCCTTATTCTTTTGGCTAGTCAATTCCTTGTACCATTCAAGTACACCATAGATCCTAAAGCAAGTCCCTATGGTATGTTTCGTTTTCTCACACTTTTCACAATATTTGTCCTCCCTTTTTGTGAATGCTCTCTTGCCACTATTACAATTGTTTCTGCCCCATTTCTTGATGTTAAAGTTGGTTTGTTTCACCATCATAGCTACGTTTATGTTACTGTCATTGTTGGCACTTACTATCTTTTGTCTCTCCACAGTTTGCATCATAGCAAAAGTCCTATTTACCATGGGTAAAGGTTCCATTAGCATGACCTGATTTACAACGTGTTCATAATCTTCACTTAGGCCCATCAGAAATTGCTCTAATCTGTGTGTGTTCTCCTTGGTAGTGATTGCTTTAGCAGCATCACAAGTGCATGTAGGTATCGAACTCAGGCTAGCTAGATCATCCCATAGTTTGTTTAACTTAATGTAATATGCTGAAATGGCGAGATTATCTTACTTAAAATGATTGATTTCCCTCTCTATTCAGTACAACAGTGGTCCGTTGGCTTCACCAAACCTCTCTCTTAGCTCATCCCAAAGCTCCCTTGCTGTAGAGAACAACAAGAATGAATCACCAAGTTCCTTGATCATAGAGTTAAATGTCCAGGATTTGACCATCGAACTTGCCCTCCTCCATCTGGTAAGCAAGGTCCTGTCTTCCATTGGTTGCACGCATGTTCCATCTATGCAGAAAAGTTTGTCTTTAACGCATAGAGCTATCATCATCGACTTGCTTCAGGTTAGATAGTTGTTGCCATTAAAGAGGGTGATGACTAAGACAACCCCAGGGTTTTCGGTATTGGTCATAGAATATTTTTCTAGGTATGGTTTTTGTGTAAAGTCAGGGTTGCCGGTGTCACTGTCTGCCATATTAGACTTTTTTTGGTAGGTAGGGTAAGGTGGATCAGACCTTTGTCTTTGATATCATGAATAAAAGTTTTGTTGATGAAGAAATACTTATTTCATCATAATTTGAAAATGTACAGAGGTGGGTTTTATACTAGTGAAGAAGAAATCCTATTAGCTATTGTGTTGTCATATTTGTAACAAAATTGATAACTGTAGAGGCTACTATTGTTCTGTAAAATTATAAAGGAATAAAACTGAGATATTCACGTAATATGTTATGGGTGTGTATTGTGAGTGAGTGTGCACATGATCTATTGTGGGTGTATATTGTGAGGAAATGTAGATAATTGGTTTATTGGGTCATGGGGTCATGACCCACCGATCGACTGAGGATTAAAGCCTCATAACATAATCACCTAACAGGAAGTGAATGGCCTTACATGCGTGGCCTCTATCTAGCAACTGAATGAGCACCAGTGTTTTGATTGTACAGTTATATTTATTTTCATATCTCTTAATCAACTCTCAGATTGATTCCTCAAATGGCTCTAAAGTTGAAATTTCAAGCCAAAGTTAAGATTTCAGATATAGTTTAGGGCTTTATTATTTTTACAACCTACAATAATAGCAAAGAGCTAACGATCCAACATGTATGAAGAAAATTGTAACATCCCATCCCCGATGGGAAGGGTAAATTAGTCAATTGGGACAGGCTAGTAGTTTGCATTGCATATTTTGATTGAACATTCATTTTTGACCTCTAATTTTAGAGGAATGAGTCTTTTGGCACATGCACTTGTAGGCACATGCATTCATGATGTTTCCCGGCATTTAATCGTGAGCATGGATTGACTGGATTATGAATTGATTGGATTGAGAACTGGAATTTGTTAGATTGTGATTCGATTGAGAAATTAGGAGTTATTGGGTTCAATTAATTGATTTAAAATAGTTTAAGAGTGATTGGTAGTTAATAGTGGCTTATAGGAAATTTTCGAAAAATTCGGGAGAAAATGCCCAGACCGAAAATTTTTGAGTGACAGACCGATTGACTGTATGATACCGAAAGAATTGTTCAATGGCTATGGGAAATTTAGATTTATGAGTTTAGAAATTTTTATGTTGAGCCATTGGAAATTTAGAGACTGAAATCAAAAGAATTGAGGACTTAGGTCTATATAAATACCTAGGTTTGAAATTGGGGATTTTTCCAAAGGCAAAAATCAAGCTTTATCTTCTCTCCTCCCACGGTGATCGTCCCTCCCTTTCATTGGTGTGAGATCTTGATCTTTCCTTGTGGGTTCCCTCTCCTTGTGCAAGGCTAGCTTGATTCTTGTGGAAGATTGAGTTTGTGGAGGTTGGAGAATGTTCATCGGTGGTTTTGGAGAGGATTAGGGGTTTTGGAAGATTTGAGGATTTAAGCTTGATTTGGTAAGTTTAATGGCTTTATTGGTGTTATTTATTGTTGTTTGATGCATCTATGGCATTTATTATGTTTGTTTGGGTAGTTAGGAGTGTTTAATACTGGTTTTAGAGAGAGAAAGGACGAAAAATTGATCAGAGAAGACGGTGGTGCGACCCGCACGTCGCGACGTCTGGAACGGCCTCACCGCAACGAGTAATTACATGCTCGCCGCGACGAGTAGGTCGGGACGTCGCGGCTAGCGAAGGGTCTTACGTCGCGACGAGCGCCGCAAGACGTCGCGGCAAGCGCGAGGGTTCACGTCGCGACGAGCCAAATTGTCTACATCGCGACGAGCCGCAATTGGATGTTCACCGCGGCGAGCGTCTTCCACGTCGAGGCGAGCGACCCGTTGCACGTCGCAGCGAAGGGCGATAGGTCGCGGCGAAGGACAGAAAACTGATGTGATATATTTTAGTTTATGGGGCGTAACTTATGGTATAGACCTCCAATTGAGGTGATTCCTGATTCGTTATGATCTAGAGAA
>JANIJH010000004.1:55144394-55156237 GCA_024520975.1 Erythroxylum areolatum | reverse complement strand
ATTCCACTTGTCAAAAATTCCTATAACCATATGTCCAAAATTCAATACCATAGACAATAAATTCTACTACCAGTTATGACCAAGTCTACCGGAAAAGTCAATGTATGCATGTACAATGATTTCCATGTGCAACAATTTCATTTTTCACAATACAAGTATGTCACATAATAAATAAACAAGCAATTGCATTACTAAGCTCTCACTGTTAACCCATATTTACTATTTTACCCTTCCCACTGGAACTGGGATGTTACAGCCGTCAACATGAAGTTTAGTCTTATAGACCCATTTGCATCCAAAAATGCATATGAGGTTGTCGTTCGATGAGTGTCCAGATGTTGTTGTCTTGAAGGGAGTGGAGTTCCTCGACAATGGCATTGTACCAACCTTCATGATTGAAAGCGAAGTTGGTGGAGTTGGGAATTAATGGAATGTGAGCATATGACATCGGGAATGCATATTTAGGGTTCGGTTTGACTATGTCGGTGCGACGATGAGTGGTCATAGGATGCACTGGTAGTGGAGTTGGAGAGAATGAAGGACTTGAAACATCAGAAGATGAATAATTAGATGACACTAAGGGAGAATCATTAGAAACTATGTAGAGGTGGATGAGTGTTCTGGAGCAGATGGTGTCGCAACAGTAGAGGACCTTAGAGGGGCGTGCTCCACAGAAGGAGTCACAACTATCGATGATGAGGTTTCAAATGTTGTATTGTGGTGCAGTAGAGAGCTCATCGTCGGGGGCTCTAGTGAGTTGAGCGATTGCATTATAGAGTCAGGTGGTGCGATGTTGATGTTGTCGGTTGGTGTGCGCAGTAGTGGAGAAAGCTACACAATAGCTATTAGAGAGAAATCTGATGTAGGTTTATGGTCGATGAAAGGAGTATTGTCGAGGAAGGCACTGAGAGGAGTGAAATTACGATGAGAATTGTCCTTATACAGAAAGATACTTTCGTCAAACTTGACATGGCGAGACATGATTATTTTTCAAGTTTGAGGTTGATAGCACTTGAATCCTTTTTGTCTCTCACCATAACCCACGAAAATACAAGGAACCAATTTTGGGTTGAATTTGTTTTTCTTAGTATCCCACACATAAGGATAACTCCTGTAACAAAAAACACGAAGAGAATCATAGTTAGGATGTTTTCTATGAAGTTTGTAATATAGGGTTTCAGACCTTAAAGCTGAAGAGGGCAGTCTATTAATTAAATAAACTGCAATGGCAAAAGACTCGATCTATAGGAAATTGGAGGTAATAACCTCGGAGAACATTAGAACATGGAAGTCTATTGTCTCGAATGGAATGGAGGACTCCTCGAAGGATAAGGCTCTGACTTATTATCCTTCGGAGGTCAAGGAGGTGGGAAACTCAGCGAAAACAAGTTGCAGTCGGTCACGGATTGTCAGTTTCTCATCGAAAAGTAGCCGATTATAGCCTTGCCCTCATGATAGGCTCTGTCGGGTGACCAGCCTAGGGCCATGGGCACTTGCCAGGGCCATATACGAGCATACTCAGTAGTGAAAAAATCAGCAAAAACAAGCCTCAGTCAATCACGGATTGTCAGTTTCTGATCAAAAATTTACCGATTATAGCCTTACTCCTATGATCGGCGCCATCGGGCTACCAGGCTAGGGCCATGGGTATTTGGCAAAGACTCAATTCATGGAAAATTTGGAACTCCACCTTGGAATATCATGGTCATACCATCTTTTCCAATGACGCGATGATGTCGTTCTGTGTGACCCATTTGTTCTGGTGTGTGTGGTATAAGAAAGTTCAGGATTCCGACATTTTGAAAGTGAGCATCTAGCTTCTGATTGATGAATTCGCCTTCATTATCTAAGTAAAACACTTTAATGTGTTTGTCAAATTGGCGAAGAACATATTGTTCAAAAGCAAGGAAAACATTGACGAAATAACTCTTAGTTTTCATTAGAGTAAATCACAAATAACGAGAAAAATCATCGACAAACAAAGCATAATAACAAAATTGCCAATAGAAATACTAGGTGCAGGACCCCAAAGGTCGCAATGAATCTTCCCAAAGGGTTCACTAGCGTTATTTTCAGATAAAGGAAATGAATGTTTAGCAAATTTGCCCAAACAGCAACCAGCATATAATTCTTTGTTTCTAACAAGAGACCCTATAGAAATAGAACCATTTGAAGTTAAATTTTGCAAACTAGAAAATTGAGGATGTCCAAGGCATTAATGCCATGTAATTTCACTAACAGACTTTGTGCGAGCAAGTAAAGCAGAGTGCATTTTAAGGAGGACATAAAATTCTACTTTACGTTTTCCTATCAAAACTGTCTTCTCGATTTGTCACTCCTTCACTTAAAAAAAGTCGTCAATAAATTCACAAGATGCATTATTTTGCCTGGTGAGTTACCAAATGAAGAGCAAATTTCATGTCAGTTTTGGAACTAGCAAAACATCCTTAAGAAGTGTCGTGTTCTTATCATTGCTAATGGGAATTTCACCAATACCTTGTTTCTCAAGTGTAGAACCATTTCCAACTACAACATATTCATTAACAAAATACCTTTGAAGAGTGGAGAAAATACCTGAATTGTGAGACATATGGTTCGATGCATTGGTATCTGCAATCCATTTGATGTCCGGAAGCGAGGGATCAAAAGTGATGGTTGCTAACGCTTGAGGAATATCGAAGTTATCTCCTCCAGAATTACGTTGATAGTCCCAGCAAATCTTGGCAATGCGTCCTTGTTTCCCACAAAGTTGGCATGTTTCATTCTTGTACAACTCTCGCTTTTGTGGAGTCATACGATGGCATCCAAGTGGTGGTGGCTTAGATTGGCTGTGATAGTCACCGTGTGAAGGACCACCCTACGGCTGGTATTGCTGCAGGAGCCGAGCAAGTCCTGTTGAGTGGAAGCTGACTTGTTAAATGAGGAGCCAGTCGCAGGATAGAAGCCTTTACCTTGCAACGAGAACTTGGGCTATATTGGATTAGAGATGGTAAAATTTTTGTTGCTTGCCTTACTGGATTAGTAGTTTCGTTGTGCAATGACTGCATAGTTCTAGCCACCATTATTTGAGAAATGAATATCCCTTTCCTCATAAGTAGTAACTTGTGAAACACAATTAGTAAAAGTGGGCAGAGGTGGCTTTAACATGAATGTGATTAAATCTTTTTAATTCTGTCTAATGGTCATCAATAGATAATAAACTTTATCTTTCTCTAAAACTTGCTTATCGATGATTGCTAGTTTATCGCAAACTGACTTGTAGGAGCGAAGGTGGTCGGTCATGGATGTGGCAGATCCTTCCAGATGCAATTGAGCTGTTGTTGGAGCGTGAACTCTCGCTCCAACAATGAACTGGCGAATTCTTCTTCAAGATTGTCCCATAGTTCTTTGGACGTCTCGTGTCCGATAGCAAGACAAAGCACTTCAGAAGCCAACATTGCAATCAAGAGGCCTCTCAGTGTTAGATTCATTTACCACCAGGCAATGAATTCTTCGATTTCTTCGACTTCCTTGGAATCATCAATGGCAGAGGAGGCTTCATCTTCGATTGTTATGGTAGCTTTTTCTGCGCTGGAGGTTGTATTGGTTATTGTTTTGTAGCGTTTTGGAGGTTGATTTTGTCCGGGAAGAAAACCCTAGGCCTTATGACAATGGCCATTCCTTTGACATATTCTCACCATATGATATAGCTATCTTGCGAGAGTTTGACTGTGACAAAATTTGAGAGATTGATACTTGTGGAAGCATTGGAGATAAGGTTATTGGTAGACATGGTGATGTGTGTTAATCGAAGAGAATTTTGCGCTTACCCTTCATGCTCTGATATCATTAAAAAAAGAGATAATGGAGGAAAAAGGAAGTTTTGTTATTGATTAAACTTTTGGTGTTTTCCACACATATACAAAAAGGAGGCTAGGAGAATAAATAGCGTAGAAAAAACCTAGGCTAGGTGAAAGACTAGGTGCCACAACTATAGTATTTACGACTACAAGTTTGCTGTGGCACTTTATGTGGAGATGGGCCTTTGTAGCATAACTTTTTTGTACAATCTTTTATCACACATACAAGTTAATGCTTTGCTGAGATTACCAGTACTATCACATTCTTCTAGTAGTAGAGGTCCGAGTACCATCGTCCTTATGACTCTCTTTCTCCTTATAGTTCCACTCTTGGACACTTGCGTTATTAGTTTTTATAATCCTAAAGACTTCTGTTATTTGAATTTTTCTATTTGTCATAAATCATTTCCATTAATAAGATACAAAAGACTAAAGAAAACTTCTCCTGAAATGTATAAATAAAGATTCAACAACTTTGAGCTTGTGCTTGAGCAACGTTGAGATTTATTTACAAATTGGATTGGGATTTTTTGTCGGTGGTGTTACAAGTTCGAACGTATGCAGCTAATTGCCTGTCATGTTCGTAGAGAATGTCCATAACCAGGAAACAATGATAAATATCTCGATTAAAATGTGATCGAAATGAAGCGCTTTAACTGATTAACCTGTCACGCTCTTTAAGTGTCCAAGTACTACCATGAACCACAACACTCTTCGAGTCTTCACTGTTTCTATGTAACTAAAAGAACACTTCGATAATCAACTGCCAATAGTTGCCAACCACTTTAATAAATATCTGATGTGCCTGTTCTTCTAATTAAACCCTCCTCTTCGTTGAAAAACCATGGCCGGAGTTCTCAACATCAGTCAACCTCCCACTCTCCGACCAGCTGTAGGCAACCGGAAAATACCCAAAAAAATGATTTCCATCATCAGAGCTACCTCAGAGACTCCTGTTTCTTCTTCTACCTCAACTAGCAGCAGCATCAAAGATAGTCAAAAGCTGGAGACGTCATTTGCTGCCCCAACTGGGTTTAAGCCGCCGGAGCCAAAGCGTTTCGCGGTGAGGCCTGACAAGACTTGGGATATCGTTGGAGCTTCTCTGGCTTTGATCTTCCGTTTGGGCACTGGCGTTTTTGTATCTGGGTATGCTCTTTCTATTTTGTTAATAGTTGTTCTTTAGAAATCCTGTTAAAAGTTTGGAATAACTGCAGATTGAATAGAATTGATTGCAAATATGAAGCAGTTGTTGTTGCCAATCCTATAACTTTTTCCTGTTTAGAGTTGTTGTTCTCTCGAGGAATTTTTAACGAGATTGAACTTATATGTACTATGACCAAGTGATAGGCTGTGCAATTCAACTTTCTATGCTCTTTGACTAAGAAAAGATACATTCGTGATTTGGAGGAAGAGAGATCATCTATCTATCGCCAAGCAAAGATACATTCGTGATTTGGAGGCAGAGAGATCATCTATCTATCGCCATGACAATGTTTAGCTGAAGAATTTCCATGACACAAAAGATGGAATAATAGGGAGATGCTATTTCTAGAATAATATCCACAGGAATTTTTCAGACATGTGATTGGAGATTTGTGGTTTCAAATTCAATAATCGTGGACAGGAACAGGCATAAAGGGATAATATTGATACGAATCTCGGTTACTTACAGATCATACATCTCGTACACTTACATCTACCATTTTCCCTCTCTTTCTTTTTCTCTCCCCTCCTCAAATTTGAATATATAATAATTGATGTTGGAAAATCACATACAATCAATTACCATCCTGGGCAAATGGATATAATGAAAAATATTGTGAAATCAACGTCTAAAAACCCAAGATTGAAATGATAAACAGAAACTACCATTTCATACCTTATAATGTTTGAATTGCTGTAGCTACAAACATGTTTCTGATAATTCTTGTCTTGGCATCAATGATATGGCAGGTACTCCGTGTCTTTTGTTTCCAAGGATGAGATTCCACCTGGCCAATATTCTCTTGAAGTAGCTGGTATCTGACAAATTTTTTCTTCACTAAAACATGGCCTTATGCAAATTTATATTGTCGAACTTCTCATAGAAGATTGTGAAACTTTGGATAGGAGGCAAAATAGGGCAATATGATAGATTTTTATTAAGACTTAGGTTGATGTGCTTGGACTTTGGGCTTTTGTTTCCTGAAATGTTCATTTTATATTTGCATTCTACAGGTAGAAAGGTAAAGGAGACATCAAAGATAGGCCCTCGCCCAGAAAAACCTATTGAGCTATATGAGTTTGAAGGGTATGTATTCAAACTAATCTGATCATTTCTATGTAATATCATTGACAGATTCCATTTAGATGGAGACTTTGCTTGATAAAATAATTCCTACATGTTTAAATTTTTTATTCCCTTTTCAGTTTGAATTTGATTAATTGATTTTGAATGATTGTACTTGTTTCTTCAATTTCTGGATTTTGATGGATCGTGTGCTTGTAAACTTCAGCTGCCCATTTTGCAGAAAGGTATTGCATCCTAAAAGACACAAAACAGTTTCTGCTAAGTAATAGCCTATTAGTATTGTGTCTCTGAGGTTGCTTTTCATTGTTGAATGTCTTTTTAAAATTTCAGGTTAGAGAAATTGTTTCAGTGTTAGATCTTGATGTTCTATTTTATCCTTGTCCAAAAAACGGTCCAACCTTTCGACCCAAGGCTGCTCAGCTGGGTGGAAAACAACAATTCCCTTACATGGTTTGGCTTTACTCTGCTTTAGTACTTCCTTTCTCATTCTTCCATTTAAGAACTCTCTTCAGGTGAATAACAATAAAATAACCTTGCATTAGTTCTGCATTCTGTTGTAATTTGTCGTTGGGCTAGTAAAACATTAATCTAGTTATTGAGTGAGGAAATTGCTTAGCAAGTTACTTGTCCACCTTTTTGTTGGTAGCAGATTACCAATGGAATTGTTAAAGGATTATGATTTATATGCTGATACTAGTTTCACAAGAGGCCAATGAAATCCAGAGAGTGTGGCCACAAACAACACTGCCAAAACCTTACTCGGTGAAAATTATGGTTATAGTCATCAAACTTTCAGTTTTAAACAACTTAGTTAGTTTGCCATTATAGAACAAACATGTAAAATCTAGTTGGTTTACGACGGAAAAGTATTGATAGCTGCATAGAAGTTGTGGGCTGAGGCCAGTATGCAGTGCAGAAAGGATGCAAATGGAAACCAAATAAATGCTATGGATTTTCAAGTTAACTGCATGTTTTAGCTGGTAATCTGGAGTCAAGTGCCATATTCCCATTTTACTAAGATATGGGTTATTAAATTGTTATTCATATTGCTGTCATTATTAGCAATTTAATCATGCAGGCGTCTCAATTTTCTTGCTTTTGGGAACTAGCTTGTGGGAAACTAAGGTTCAAAAGTCCTTATTGAGTGCAGGTTGATCCAAATACTGGAGCTGCAATGTATGAATCAGATGACATAATAAAATATTTGGTTGGGAAATATGGTTTGTTTCTATCTTTTGACTATTTAAACTAGGAATTTTGTTTCTCAAGATATTGAATCGTTTTTCATCATATTCTAAAATTGTTGTTCTCATCAACTTTCTCTATTCAATTTCTCCTCCATTTTTTTCTCTCAGGCGATGGAAGCATTCCTCTCATGCTATCACTTGGTCCTCTAACGGTTTGTATATAAATCTTCTGCTATTCTTCGTGGAATTTAATTCCCATAAATGTATTTTGGTTGATGTGACGTCCACATGCAGACTTTGACTGCAGGCTTTGCTATGATTGGCCGTATGGGAAAGGTAACACTTTTGAATTTTCACTTTTGTGAATTTGTGTGTGAGTATTGGAAAAATGTTTTTGAGATTTGTTTCTATATTTTGTTTTTGTTAGCTTATAAGTTTTTGTCTTACCAATTGCTTCAAAGTCTTAGTTGATAATCTAAGTGTCATTAAGACAGTAGCTTGCTGTTGTCCTTTTGGTAGGGATCAACCTATACAAAATCAAAACTGCCACCCAAACCACTTGAAGTCTGGGCCTATGAGGTTTGTTCATCCTTAATACTCTGGAAGATTTTGATGTCTTATTCTTTTACTTTCCTCTTTTCTTTTTCTGTTCGTTGTCTGAATTTAAAATATGGGATTTCCATGACTTGAGATTTGCTTAAATATGGCTGGCATATTGAGCATCAGTGTAATCTACAGAGGCTAAAGTTATTTTTTGTTCTCTGCCAGGGTTCCCCATTCTGCAAAATTGTTCGAGAAGTACTTGTAGAGTTAGAACTACCACATATTTATCGTAGGTATGATATGAATGTTGCCAATTTTGCAACTACCACATATTTATCGTAGGTATGATATGAAAGTTGCCATTTTTGCCTATCTTCCATTTAAGGTCTACATTTTCTTAAATGAGATGAAAGACTCCGTTATTTCTGATTTGTTTCTGCCTAGTCATTTTTGGTGAGGGTCTGTTCACATGGCATATGGTTGAAATAATGCACATAAGTGTAGCTCTTTCAGCAGTCAATGGAAAAACTATGATTTAGCAATTTTTGTGCTTTTAGTGAAACTTTGAAGAGAAATGCAAATTTTACATCCAGAATATGCAAGTTCACACTTCGATATCTCCCTTTTGTTCTAATATTGTCTGCCCATACCTTTTCAGCATAATTGATCTCATGCTTTCTAATTTTCTCACACAATATGATTGGCAAGACTACAAGCTTTTGTTCCTCATTTTCATGTGGAGGCTGCTTCTATCAGTTCCGCTTATTGATGTCTAGAAGTGAATAGGGGCGTGAAACTTTACTGAGACAAACATTTGATAAGATTCTTTTGTTTATTGTAGTTGTGCTCGTGGCAGCCCCAAAAGGCAGATATTATATGATAAAACTGGACATTTCCAGGTATCTATATCTTTATCTATGCAAATCAGACATAAATTTGACATGCAGTAGGAAATACAAGCTCATTGATATCTGAACACGTTAAGTAGTGATTTCTTTGATTCTGGTTGACAGGCACCTTATTTAGAAGATCCAAATACTGGGGTGAAGATGTTTGAAAGTGCAGAAATTGCAGAGTATCTAAAAGCAACTTATGCTATTTAATAAGCAAAGTTTGGTACAAGGTTTGGATATTTTTATGTATGCAAAAATAATGTAGTTTACAGTCAGCCAGTGTTGTACGTATTTGTTAGTTGTCAAACTTAGTAATCACCAGAAGAAATGATCCCAAAGCCATCAGTTTATTACAGATGCTTTGCTTCTCTCGCCACTCCTTGCTCCGACAACATTGTCCGGGACATCCTTAACCTTGCTTTTCTACAAATATTGGTTCATTAATCCGCCAATCAAAAATAAAAAAGGACCATGATCAACATCAAAACTTAAAATAAAATACTTCTCTTGTAAAATGACATAATCGAAAAAATAGACTTTAAGCATATTATAATTGTTCGTAAAGTCACTAATAAGTATAGCTAAATCATAGTTTTTCCATGGTCCTTAAAAGTATGCAGTACGGACCTGAAAATTGAGAGTATTGGAATGTTGTGTCTGGCTTTTGATGGGACATCAAGAAGACATGAAAGATCTTGTGACTAGTTTTGGAGCCACGGTTAGGCCCTTCGTGCTTTTTCTGTTTAAAATATAAACTTCAACATGAAGAGAGTGACTACCCGAAAGCTGGTGTGTAAATTGTTTATGTTTTCTTAATACAAACTGCAAAGATTATTTCTGAACTTATGCGGGTACCAAAATTAAACGTTATTCAGATGTACATATACGGTAAAACCCAGCTCTATTACAGTCCAGAGAAAGTGATAAACTGTTTTCCGTTGCCCTATAAAGACATGTGGTTTTTGTATATTCCAAAACCACTGATTAATTTTGTACTTTCTTTCCAGCGGTGGTTATGAAAGATAGCTTGTTGAAATTGAAGGTGCTGTTAAATGCCATGTAATACATTTAGGACATTGGATGAGCTAGATAGATAGCTTGTTGAAATTGAAGGTGCTGTTAAATGCCATGTAATACATTTAATACATTGGATGAGCTAGATAGCTCTGATATCAATTTTTGATCCAAAATTTTTGTTATTAATTTTTCTATTTTTTATAGTCTTTCATTTATTGGATATACTATTTTAAATAAATTTTTATAGCATTTAATTAAAGATTCGAATATTTTATAAACGTAAGTGATTACATTAAATTGTTGTGATTGATAATTTTGATTTAATAGTTGTATTATTTCTTTTAATTGATTTTCAATATTAAGTTGTTTGTCTAGTAATTCAGATAATTATTTAGTGACACTCATAATGTATTATGAAGATGGCTTTTTAATTATTAAAGTTGTTTCTTAATATCAATTAATTGTTCTGAATTTTTGTCTATCTCTTTATTAGATATTCCAAGTTCAATAAACCTAATAAGTTTTTCTAATCTTATAGAATATGATCTTAAAAGGTTTGATTCTTGTTTAAGTAATTTATCCACTTAAAGATAAACGAGGTACATTATAAGAACTTGATATATTTTGTAATTTTATGGGATAATTGATATTTGATAATTCTGTTAGATTAGTTCTTAGATTTATTCCTACTTTAACTTTATCATTAAATAATTGATCGATATAAATTTGATCTGTATTTTTAAATTTAATACTATGATGAGAATTAATTAAAGCATAGCTAATTTCGTAAGTAATAGAAAAAGGATATTGTCATGTTGTCATCAAATTTTCGCGATAAAATTTATAAGCTATAGTAAGTACTTCATCTAAATTCTATGATTGTAAAGGAATCCTTATTTAAGGCATGTATTAAATTTAATTTTTCCATAAGCTAAATTTCCATTCATAATTTCTATTACTTGGTATTTTAAATCAATCATTCTTTCGTCAATTATAGTCATTCTAATAGGAAATCTATTCGTTCTTGAAAGGTAGATTTTAATAAAATTTGAATTGTAGAAAGATGTATATATCTAATTTTATGTCTTTTTTCTTCATAAATATTTTGTAACTATTTACAAATTTGTTCTTGGTCTATTAAACTTATGTGAATATGTCCATTACATTGATCTATTCTAATAGGTGTTTCATGTATAATTTTTCTATAATAAATGATTTTTTCTATTAATTAAGTTTTTAAATGGATGGTGTGCAATATCTTGTCCATCTTTTAGATTTAATTGTGTTTTTGCTATTTGTTTTTATTTTTCTTGTGAGAATAGGGTATTAATATGAAAAACATCGATAGATTTAGTTAATTCTAAAGTATCAACATCCAAAATATTGTTATTATTGTTATTGTTAGTGTGAGGTTCTTTAATTATTTCGGTCATATTGAAGTCAGTTAGATTGATGAGAGATTCTTTGATGTTCTGTAAGTTGGTTATATATATGGATTAGATTTTGATTATGTAGACTATAAAGATTAATTGCAATGTCTAATCGTTCTTTGATAAGAGTTAAATCATTATTATTAATAAAAAATCGTAGATAGTTATATGCTGGGACCCAATCCCAACCGGAGAATGAAATGGAAAACGAAGACGAAAGCGAAATCAAAACGAAAGTAATCGAAACAAAAGGTGCTAACAATTAGCAAACGCGAAATCGAATGGAAAGCGAAAGAAACCGAATCAAAACATAAAGCGGAACTCAAAATAAAGGATCGAATTCAAAGGCGCAAATAACGAATCGAAAGCAAATCGAATAATCGAATCGAAAAACTGAGACAAAAACGAAAGCGAAGCGAATCAAAACAGATAAACGAATGGATCCATCGAATTGAAACACATCTGACATCCGTTGGAAACACAAAGTATGGACAACTTATCGCGTTGGAAACCTAGACTATGACATATCCGAAATCCGGTATAATTTTTTTTTCTTTTCTTACATCATTAGTCGAACTAAAGCAAATCAAAAATACGATGAATTCCCACCTTTGGGAATTCATCCTCATATAAATCTCAATACT
>JANIJH010000004.1:55066236-55078513 GCA_024520975.1 Erythroxylum areolatum | reverse complement strand
AAGTCAAACTTTCTAAATTCTTCAAATTTTTACACTTTTTCTTTTTAATTCTTGCCATTTAACTTCATTTCAATCAATTCATCCACTTTTGAATATTTCTTATTTTCACTTAAAAATCAGGGTCCAACATATATTGTCTTTCATAATACTCTTTTTTTTATCTACATATAGTGATTTAAGTTTCTAAATGAATAGTTTCTGTTAATAATTGGTTATAGAGTGTACAGTTATGCATTAAAAATAACTGTGACATAAATTGACAAATAGGACAATTATTCATGAATAATGAATTTTGGAATGTTCTTGAAATTGTTTATAGAGTTGATTTAACCTAATCGTTCTTGATTATAGTTTTCTGTATTTCGATTTAGCATTTCTTTAAACTTATAAAGAGTAGCTTCAGAAGCATTTATTTGTTCTAAATAATTATAAGTGTTTCTAAAAGTTTTAAGTTTTCTACCAAGTGAGAAATGAATAAACTGAAATATATAAAAAAGGATGAAAAACTAAAAACACAATTGATCATGCCTTTTGTTTTGCTTTTCGCATTCTCTTTTCTGACGCTAATCTTTAGGATGTAACTGACTGTGAGGTTTGAAGAGTTTAGACAAAAGATGATAAATAGAGTATTTATTTTCCCATTTTCTTATAGAAAAACTAAATCAAAGAAAAAATATTGTCCTTAAAATAAGAAAACATATAAATAATAAATGTCCTCAAAATAAGAATAAATGTTGGTTCTCAAAATTAAGAGAACCAAAAATAAATCAACATCAAAAATTTGATAACGCAGTTCGGCATACCTTTAGTCTGAGAGGCCTTAACCCAGCTTAATCACTTTCACTGAAGTACAATAGATTTACCTAAGGCTTTACTGAATCGATACCACTCAACCCTTAACACTATCTCTCAACCTCACTTCCCATGAAAGATTTTCACACCCAATAGTACGACCGTCTTGTACTAACCTCAACAAAGGATTTACTCAATCAATCTTTTAACTAAAGAACAATGAACAAATAACGCAAGTGATTAAAATAATAAGGAACGAAAACTAAATACATTTGAGGTAGACAAGAATAACTTCCTGATGAGTTCCACTAAATTGAAATAGATCTGGAAGTCGTCGCAACAACAATGGGCTATACGGTCATCATCTCTTTTTAGGCAATGATGTGTTTTACAGCAATAATAAAGAGAACAACAATAGAAGTAGCGCACATAAGGTGTCCAAAAGTAAAGTGACTCACGTAACTCCAATTAACGCCCACTATTTTTTTCAAGTCACAATTTACACACACTGCACTATTTCTTCTGACACCATGAACTTGTCTCACACAACCCACGTATCTTCAACTCTTACTCCCAAAAACATACACCAATGTCGTATGTGTTTTATACCTATTGCATACTTTATAATTCTCACACACCCACTGTGCACTTAATGATTCAACATATATCACATTTTCAATTCAATTAAATCCACTCTTTTGGTTGACACCAACACATATACATCTCCTTGGTCGCACACTCACATTGAAGATCAACTACAGCCGTAGATTCAAGTTTTGCAACAATCCCTCACATATTTAGAGTCCCACTTCAATATATTTCCGCACAAGAGATTTACTGCAGTTATATTTTAGAGATGGGCATGGCACAAACACACTTAAACAAGAAGAGTCCACCTTGACCACAAAACAACAACATCCCAAATACCAAAACGCAATAGCCTCATCCTTTTAGTTTTATCAATCCATAAAACCTACAAATCCAGCAGTAATATAATTCCAATATCAACATCATAATAAACTTCAATCCAAGATAGGATTCTTTTTCAACTAGAAAATTATCCATATACCTTTTGAATCCAAGTCATTATCCAATTAATATCTTATATGTCCAATTAATAAATAATGTCAATATTAACTATTTAGATATATAACTTATATCCTAACAATCTTTCCCTTTTTGGTATTGTTTGTTACAAATATGAAACTTCCCATAAATAACATAATTGGACATATAAGTATTAAATTCACAATTCATATAACAAATACTCCCCCTTAATCAAACATCAAGTTCCAAAGAATATCAAGTTTATCCAATCATCCAAATTTCTCTCCTTTGAGACAAAAAAAAGTAAAAAAGCAATAAATCAAATGCACAATCTATATGACAAATACTCCCCTTAAACGGAATAGTCACCATAAACAATCTGATGTCTCCCTTTTGGGATAAAATAGTGTAAAAACACATAATCATAAAAATCAACCATAGATGCAGTGGAAGAATCATAAGCATGCCAAGAAGACAAGTTACCACTATTCAAAACATTGAGAGATATGCCCAAAAGAGAGAGAGATCCATACTGATCAGAGAGCTAAGGAGTCTTCGGTGGAGCCAAATAGAAGTCACAATGCAAACTACTAAAAAGATGGAACAACAACGGCAACATAAAAAATAAAGAACAAAAAAATCTCTTTTTTATGTTTCATTTTTTTTGTTCTTTTTCTTGACAACAAACAAATACTTCAAAAATGTAAAGCACACAGTCCTTGTGACTCTTGAAAAAATTCAAACCTAGTCTTTTTCTTCATCATATTATCTTTGAAGTAATTGACTGTAAAGAAACTGGTCACAGTTAGTTACTGTTTGAAAAAATTCACAGTCCTTGATTTCTTCTTTTGAAGTAATTGACTTACCCTCTCTCTGACCAGTTTCTTTACAAACAGTAACTAACTGTGAATCTAGACAATTTCTTGTTTTTCCTTCACAATATTTTTATGTCTGTAATTGACCCTTTCTAATCTGCTTCGGTAACATAGGTTGCCACTAGAAATTTAATGAAGAGTGTCTAAATTTTCGGTTCTGACCCCTTTGAAACATCATTTGTAACATATTGTAGCATCTCGGCCTTATGTGACCGATAACTCCACAAAAATGACACATAGATACAAATCTTCAATTCTTTCTCGATGTTTCTTCTTCTCAAGCAGATCTAGACATATTATTTTTCTCCTCATTCAGTTTAGAGCACTTACCCTTATAACAAATGCCTTGAAGATTCCCTTTAACCTTACCAATTTTCATTAACTTTCCTAGTTTTTCTGTGCCTCGATTCAACATTCTCAATCCCTTTTTAGTACTTATCAATTTCATTTTAGCTTCACCAAGCTCATCTGAGGTCAACATCAATTTCTTTCCTAAATCTTCAATGGTGTTCTTCATGGAGAGATTCTCTTCCTTCAATCTTTCATTCTTTCTACATATTTTTTTACCCATTTTTTGTACATTAATTCGTAGGCCTTATAAATATTTCACTTTTTGTCATCTAAGCCACTATCATCGCTGTCATAATATGGTATTAGGTCTTAAGATGAGTTGTTTTTGAAATTTTCTAATTTTCCCTCTTTTTTGACTTCAATTACTTCCTTCTTAATTACTATTAAACAAGTAACTAGACTTTTGCTATGTAAGGCAACTACGCAACACCATTAGCTATTTCTTTGTCACTACCATATTCACTCTCGGAATCATTTTCACTCCAAGTGCTTGTGAAAGACTTTCCTTTTCTCTTCTTCAAAGTATTAGCACATTCAGATTGAATGTATCCGAAACCTTGACATTCATGACATTGGATTCTCCTTACTTTCCTTTCACCCTTTTCTATTTTGACCTGATGTTTAACATTGTTACTCGATGAACTTCACCATATTGTCTAAAATAGAGTCTATTCTTTTTTATCCTTTTCAACCATTTACCAAACTCTCGTGTTAATAGCTCTATATCCTCATTCTCATCGAATTCATCTTCTAAGTCATTCAAGACTTTACCAATCTCGGCTTGTAATGCTAATCCTTTCTTTTTCTCTCGATTGTCCCTCAACAAATTCATTTCAAAATTGGTAAAATTTCCAATTACCTTCTTCAATGACAAGTCATTAATTTCGTGAGTCTCCTTTATTATTGCAATTTTTGGAATAAATCTCGGAGGTAATGATATTAACGTCTTCTTGACTAGTTTCAGATTGGAATATTTCTTCCCGAGTTTATGTGCCTGATTTGCTATATCTCGCAATCTTTCATGAAAGCCTCCAATAGTCTCATTTTCATCCATCTTCAATTCTTCAAACTGAACAGCTAACATATACAGTTTTGATCCTATCACAGATTTTAACCCTTCATGAATAGTTTGCAAAGCATCCCATGCTTCTTTGGTCGATTCACAGGGTGATATTATTGAGAAGCGTCCTTCATCAACAACAATAAATATCGCATGCATTACTTGTGAATTTCTAAGTGAACTTTCTTCTTCGGCTCTTG
Organism: Erythroxylum areolatum; assembly: GCA_024520975.1. Classification (NCBI taxonomy): domain Eukaryota; kingdom Viridiplantae; phylum Streptophyta; class Magnoliopsida; order Malpighiales; family Erythroxylaceae; genus Erythroxylum; species Erythroxylum areolatum. Next base: position 55,074,188 of record JANIJH010000004.1, on the reverse strand, counting down.
TCTATTCATATAGATCTTTTTGAACTGCCTCTCTTTTATCATCAGTAATCATTGGATGCACCCACCCATGTACTACCGAGCTCCATGCTCTTGTTCTCTACGCTTAAATAAAGACCCTCATCTGTGATTTCTATGTAGGATAATTGTAACCGTCTAACAGCGGTGGCCTGATAATTGATGTTCCTTCTTTTATGGCCATGCTTGTAAAACTAGAATCTGCACTAACTTGTTACCAAGTTTTGAATCGGTGACCTCGCTCTGACACTAATTGAAAAACTGAGGGGGGTAGAAGTTTCACAAACTTTCCGATTCATTTCTAGCAAACAAAAAATAAAAAAAATAAGAGACTCGAAAATAAATCAACACCGAAAATTTGATAACGCAATTAGGCACATCTTGCTTATGTCTACGGAGCCCTCACCCAACTTATTATAATAGATTTACTCAAGGCTTTATTGAGTTGACACCGCTCAACCCTTAACACTATCTCTCAACCTCACTTCTTACGAAAGATTTTCAGACCCAATAGTGCGACCGTCTCTTACTAACCTCAATCAAATCAATGAATCTTTTAACGAAAGAACAATGAATAAATAACTCAAGTGATTAAAATAATAAGGAACGAAAACTAAATATATTTGAGGTAGACAAGAACAACTTCCCGATAAGTTCCGCTCAATTAAAATAGAACTGGAAGTCGTCGCAACAACAATGGGCTATACGACCATCATCTCTTTTTGGGCAATGATGTGTTTTATGGTAATAATAAAGAGAACAACAACAGAAGTAGCGCATATGAGGTATCTAGGAGCAAAGTCACTGACACAACTCCAATTAACACCCACTGTTTTTTTCAAGTCACAATGTATGCACACTACACTGTTTCTTCTAACACCATGGACTTGTCTCACACATCCCACATATCTTTAGCTCTCACTCCCAAAAATATATACCAACGCCGTATGTGTTTTATACCCAGTGCACACCCAGTGCACACTTTATAATTCTCACACACCTACTACGCACTTAATGATTTAGCATATATTACATCTTCAATTCAATTAACTCCACTCTTTTGGTTGATGCCAACACACACACATCTCCTTGGTTGCTACACACTCACATTGAAGATCAACTGCAGCCGTAGATTCAAGATTTGCATCAATCCCTCACATATTTAAAGTCCCACTTCAATATATTTCCGCACAAGTGATTTACTGCAGCTATATGTTAGAGACGTGCGTGACACAAACACACTTAAGCAAGAAGAGTCTACCTTGACCACACAACAACAACATCCCAAATGCCAAAACGGAATAGCCTCATTCTTTTAGTTTTATCAATCCACAAAACCCACAAATCCAGCAGAATATAATTCCAATATCAACATGATAATAGACTTCAATCTAAAATAGGATTCTTTTTCAGCTAGAAGATTATCTATATATTTTTTGAATTCAAGTCATTATCCAATTAATATCTTATATATCCAATTAATAAATAATATCAAAATTAATTATTTAAATATATAACATTTATCCTAACAGTTTGTATATTTGAAACGAAAACACAAGTCGAAGGACCTAGAAAATATGGATCCAGTAAAGTTTATTTTGATAAAACAGCCTAATTTACCTTGGACAAGAAGCTGATACGAGGTTTACGGAGGCTATGAGGAAAGGTGACAAGACAAGACTCAAATTAGCGAATCAAGTACAAAAAGGAGAACTTAACAAATTGCTACACTGACTATAAATAGGGAGAGACATAGAAGGCAGTCCCTAAGTTTAGAGAAACTACATTAACAATTCTTTTCTTGTTTAACAGTTAGTCCATCAATTTAGCAGACCATTGAACGACAGCCACTAATGAAGCCAATTTCATTGTATTATAGGAACATAGAGCCTTTTATATATATTCTCCATCTTTGCCCTTTCATGGAGAAGGTCTTGTTTGCGAAAAAAAAAAATGACTCCCCGCATCTCCTTCTCTTCATTGGTCCTCGCGTTCTTGCTTCTTGTTGCTTCTGCTAATGCTGCTGGAATAAGCGGTCTGTACGTCTTATCTGATTTAATCTCTAGCACACATTTCTTTGCATCGGTCTGCCATTGTTGTTACATACAAAACAGAAACAAAAATAAGCTGCGAATCGTTAGAAGGCATCCTCGGAAAGAACACCAAGCAACAACAATGGCAGCATTTTTTATATGATAAAAAGACTAACTTTCTCCTCTGCAATCCTTTGAAAAGTTTGATGTTTCTTCTTATTCCCTGTCCGATGAAGCAATTTCAATGTGCATGTTAAAACTCTTTTACAGCTTTGATGTTTCTTTGAAGTATATTTCTTTCATGGATAAGTTGACGGAATGAGGAGCTAAATTGGGGTGGCTTGGAATGAAATCAATGAAAGCATGCAGACATTGTTTATTTAATACGATATCAATGAATTAATTCCTGATTTTGTTTTTGGGGGTAAAACAGCGAGATTTAGTTACAGCGGTTCAACTGGACCAGACAAATGGGGAAGCTTATCCTCAGATTACAAAACATGCGATTCGGGGAAAGCACAGTCTCCGATTGACATTAAAAAGGATGATGTTAAGGAATCAGATAAATATGAGCCATTGAACAGAGAATATAAATCAGCAAAAGCCACTCTCATTAACCACCATTTTGGTCTTTCGGTTGGTTCCCTCTCTTTCAATAGTTCTTAGCTAAAACGGTTCATATTGCTGTTATCATTATGATATAGTTGATTTAATTTTTCTGGGTTATTACATCTGCTAATAGACCAATTATCCAAATAAATGCATAAATTATTACAAGAGAATCGAGGAAGTCTAGGCCAAAAGCGAAGTTTCAATTTCAAGTTGTCCTGAATTTATTTGCAAGCCAATAAATCCTTTTGCTTTCTTTGACTCTGCAGGTGCGTTATGATGGTGACTGTGGAGGTATGACGGTAGGAGGTAAAAACTACACCTTGAAGCAATTTCATTGGCATTATCCCTCTGAACATCTCATCGATGGAAAGCAGTATGTTCTCCCTTTTTCTTTTTTCTGGTCTATCCTCCAATCTCATAATGTTGTTAGAGAAATAACATCAATTTCTCTTATCAACGTATATAAATCATAAGAAATAAGGTCATTCGTTTTTCGCTAAATGATGAAGAATCAGTTTGTGTCCTCAATTTTATTAATTATGCTGTTGAGTTGACTAAAAAGAAAAGACATGTTACGTATAAACTCTTCCGCTGCTATACAGATACGATGCCGAGCTTCACGTAGTTCATATGGCAGAAGACGGCAGCATCTCGGTTGTGGCAATCCTCTTCGAATACGGTGATTCTGATTCTTTTGTTTCCAAGGTGAATGACTGAGTAATTAAGAACGCCGCCATCTCTTAGGTGAATAAAGAGTAGTGTTATATAACTAATCTAGGACTGTACTTGTTTCTTTCCATTCAGCTTCGAAAAGGTCTGGAGAAGATGGAAGAGGAAAAATGCAAAGAAGACGAGGAATCACACATTGACTTGGGGAACATGAGCACTAAGCTCCTCAAGAAAAAATCCGACAAGTATTATAGATACGTTGGTTCTCTCACCACTCCACCTTGCGCCGAGAATGTTACTTGGACCGTCCTCGCCAAGGTAATTAATCTATTCAATCACTCGCAAACACCCCCGGCCCCTCTCCTCATCTAATCAATTATCGTTTTTATTTATTTATTAGGTAAGGAAAATCTCTGAGGAGCAAGTCAAGTCTCTGAAAGCTCCACTGGACGAAGACTGCCAGAATAACTCAAGACCTGTGCAGCCACTGAATGGGAGAACGGTTGAGCTATACTCTAAATCTTAATTGCAAATGGGTAATAGCTGCCGTCACCTCAAATCAACTCTTTATTTAGCAACAAATTACCCCCCACTTGTCTCTTCTAAATATAATTCGCCCTGATTATATGTTAATCTCTTCTTCTATATGTTAACATTGTAAAATTTACTTAAATTTCACTGTCAATTTTAAGCTTTTCTTTTTTACTTTTATATATTCCGGCACATCAAATAAGTCAATGACAGGTTAGATATTTGAAAATACACAAAAGGTAAGTGAGTCAAATCTTGGCATTTCTCCCATATGCTACTGTTTAAAAGGATGAAACAAGAGGTAGTCTGATAATTACCCAATAATAAATATCACATATCAAGTTGTATAATACGACACCTTTCAAAAGGAAAAAAGGTTGTATAATATGACACCATATTATGTTATATGACTAGATATGTCACATTATTCGACTATCACTCGCTTTGTATTGTATGAGAATGACGAACAAAATAAAACTTGGAACTTTAGGAAATTGGCTCTTAGGCCGCTTGGACAAAGAGAAAATCACATGGAGCGCTGATAATTGATCGTTCGTCAGAAACATGCACGGGTTATTGCTTTGTTGTTTGTTAGTGAAGGACATTATTGAGGCTGAAGGGATGGGAGTTGGTCAAGTCTAGGAACATATTTCACGGGGGAATTCGTTCCAAATGATGTACAATTTTAGAATCAAATCCATAAGAAATTAATAACCGGCCCCTTTTTAAGGAGTCAAACAATATGCCCAATTAGTCAGGGACAAAGCCGCATTTTCTAAGTCCAATAATGCTCCACCTGACCAAAACTAGCACTCTTTGTCATATGCCGCGAAAAATTCAACATTAGCGTAATTGAAGGGTAACTACTACTACATTCTTTTGACAAAGACAACAAAAACAACGTTTAAACTAAACCATATACCAATTTATCTTTAGAATTGAGTGTAATGTTATTTATAGTCGCAACAAAATTTACCCTCACCACTATTTACAAGACTTACTTGTTTTACTATTGTAAATTTTGCCCTTATTTTATAAATAGCTTATCAGTCATTTTTTGGCGGATTAAAATGTTTGCCGATAATTATATTTAGTAATTAACTGATTGGTTTGATTAATTAAATTCAATCCATTGATTTTAAAAACGAAACTTATGAGTAGCACTTTTTCTCTTGTAGCTAAAAAATTAAAGGACTAAAAAATTATTATATCCAAAAATTATTACACATTACTCAAAGAGATAACAACGTAGATAGAAATAGAGATAGAGATATAAATTTGAATTAATTGATACTTTAAATTTTTAAAAAGTTAATCACTAAATTAAAATCTTAAAATATTTAATATCAAATTATTAATTTTAGAAAACTGAATACTTTTAAATTGTTATTTCTAATTATATTACATTAATTATAGACCTAATATGTAGGTCTCTTTTTATATAAATATTTAGTATATAATATTATTATCACTTGCATATCGTATTTAATTCAATTTAATTTAATCTAAAATTAATAAGTAAATTTTAAATTAATTATTTTTATGTAAGTTTAAATTTTAAGAGATTAGTATAAATGGTTTTTTAAATAATTTTATTGTAATATAATATCTTAAAATATATTTTCAATTTTAATTTTAAAATTTTAAAATTAAAATAACAAAATAATATATTTCCTATTAAGCTCGTTAGTGTTTCGTTTGAAGAAGAACTCCTGGTGTGATCAAACCAATCTCATTCTTAAACTTATTTTTAGTGGTATTTTAATATATCACATTTCTTCATGATGCAAATATAAGAAGATTTCGATAAGTTTTTAGTTGAGTTCATTTATCATTAAAAAGTTGTCTTGAGAGAACTTTCGTTCTTAAGGTTCGATAAAAAATATTTAAAAAATGATATTGTTAACTTCTTTTACTTTATTTAAATTTTTATAAGAATATTAAAAAAATACTAAAATATAAGCTAATAATCATATTCTTATAAATTTTTTTATTTATCCAACATCTTTAACTATTTGTCTGCTTAAATAAACTATATTAATCCAAATAAATAGAATCACGTAACAACTAATGATTAATTACCAAAAAGATACTTTATATATATATCAACAACAAAAAAAGAAGGCACTCAAAACATGTGATGACGGTAAATTACAATTTTCCAGATAAGAAAAAGGTAAAAACATCGAATGTGGGATTTACTGTAAACGCAAGCGGAACGTGCCATGGGATCTTTCAAGTTTCAACTCCTATTTGATATCTATACATGGCGGGACCCACAAAGACCCAATCGACTTAGCTCAATAATTCTGTTCATATGGGCCCTACCCCATCACCACAAATCCTTGATCGAACAACTTACGTCACGCCACATCAATACCTGTGGCCCACGATTCCGATTTTCTCCCTGACGTGAACCGTTTCATTCCACCTAAACTCACCGGTTCACCAGCCGTCACTTCGACGTCCCTAACGCTCCTTCTCGGCGACGCCTCAGCCTCTCGTTCACGCTCCGGCAGCCGATCCCTAATGCCATTCGTTTTCATTGTTTGTGGCGTCGGTTGTGCATGTGACTTGTTGATTTCTATCTTTTGCTTATGCTGTTTGGGACGACTGCTAGACCTGAAAATCGACTTAATACTTGCAAAGAAACCACCAGTTTTCTTCGTGCTTTCTGGATTTTCCGTTTCGCGGGATGACCGTTGCCGATTCTTCAACCTCCGATTGCGGTCTCTCCTCGATTTCACTCTGCCAATACACGAAACCTTTGGAGAAGAAGGCTCCACCATAGAAGAATCCGATTTCCCCGACGAACCGGTCCTTTTCGGAAACAACCGAGTACCGGCTCTAGACTGCCGCCAATGCTTCGCGTCGACGAAGCAAGACTTCTGCGGCTTTGGCAAACCTATGATCGAAGCCGTGGCCTTCAAGTTAGAGAAGCGTTGAGAATTAGACGGATTTGCGTTGGCGTGAATGTTAGTGTTCGAGTTGGAAATCCCTTTGGCGGAATCTTTGCGTTCAATGAAGGCGTGCTGATCAAGCCAGTCGAGCTCGGCGTCTTTTGAGAGCAAGAAGGATTCTGACGGAATCTCCGACAACTGATCGTCCGTCGAGTTACGGTTGGCCAGAGTTTCACAGGCGATTTTACGGTCGTGAGAAGCTCCTCCGCACACGGAGACTAGAGTCTCCATGTCCACTTGTGGCATAGTACATACACAAACACAACAATAACAACGAAACCTTCAGAGAAACACAGAACCCAAAAAGATAGTGTTTCAGTTTTTCTTTTTTGTTCTTTAAATAAATAGAAAGAGAAAGTTTTTTGAGTTTGAAATATGAAGCATAATGCAAGGGTAGCGTTTTATAAGAGAAATCGAGAGTGAGAGAGATCGAGTTGTTTTCTCTTTTCCTTTCTTTGGTCTTGACGTGGGAACTGGGAAGGTTGTTTCTTTATTTGTTTTTGAGCTTGTTTACTGCAAAAGAAAAGTATTGAATTTGTTTGTTTGTTAGTAGTATATTGTAAAGAAAAGAAGAGAAATTATTTTCAAAATGTTAAAACACAACGGAAAGGGATCGCACGCTGCAGTGCTTTCGTTTGTCATGCATTCGGCAGCATATTCCTACCTCCTTCGCCTGCATGATGTATTATAGTAGGGTTATACAAGTAGCGGTTTTGTTAATATAGCTTTTATTAGTAAAGGTTTTTTAAAAAGAGCTTTTTTAGAAGTTAATTGACTATGTAATTATTATTTTTTAAAAAAAATTAGAAAAGTTTCGTACAATTAACTGTTTGGTAACATCAAATTAAAAATACTTTTAATTTTAACTATATTTTATTTTGTAAAAAAAATTATTTATACATATAAAAATTATTTAAAATATATTAAACAATATGCAAGACACAATATATTAATTATTATATAACTTTAAACCATATAAAATATAAATAAAAATATATTTAATCAAATCTTTTATATGAGTTCTAATATAAGTAAAACTAATATAAAAAATTAATACTAAAACATATAAAAAAGTCAAATAATATTATATAAATTTTAAAATAAACATGAAGATGTATTTGTGGATATTATA
>JANIJH010000004.1:55048934-55059522 GCA_024520975.1 Erythroxylum areolatum | reverse complement strand
ATATATAGGTTAAAACAAGCCTCCCGACAGTAGTATTTAAAATTTCATGAGGTTATCACTTCATTCGATTTTGAAGAGAATATAATGGATCAGTGTTTATACCAGAAGGTCAGTGGGAGTAAGACTTATTTTCTTGTGTTATACGTGAATGACATTTTTCTTACGACTAATGATAATGATTTGCTATATGAGGTGAAACAATTTCTCTAAAAAAATTTTGATATGAAAGATATGGGTGAAGCATCTTATGTTATTGGCATTAAGATCCATAGAGAAAGATCTCAAGGCATTTTGGGTTTATCTCAAGAGACCTATATCAACAAAATTTTATAGAGATTTCGGATAAAAGATTGTGCATCAAGTGTAGCACCCATAGTCAAGAGTAATAGATTCAATTTAAATCAATGCCCGAAGAATGACTTTGAGCGGGAACACATGAAAAACATTCCATATGCTTCACCTGTCGGAAGTCTTACGTATGCTCAGGTTTGCACCCGACCTAACATTGCATATGCTATTGGAATGCTAGGAAGATATCAGAGTAATCTAGGTATTGATCACTGAAAAGCTGCAAAGAAGGTTATGAGATAATTTCAGGGCATAAAGGACTACATGCTTTTGTATAGACGAACTGAAAACTTGGAAATAGTTGGATACTCCGATTTAGACTTTGATGGTTGTATTGATTTAAGCAAATCAACATCTGGTTATATTTTCATGCTAGCTGGTGGAGTTGTATCTTGGAGAAGTACCAAGCAGATCCTAATTGCTACTTTCACTATGGAGGTTGAGTTCGTATCATGTTTTAAGGCCACCTCGCATCATCTGGGCTTAGAGATGTTAATTCAATTTCTAACCCATTAAAGATGTATTGTGACAACTCCACTGCTATCTTTGTGGCTAAAAACAACAAAAGTAGAAGTCGAAGTAAGCATATCGACATTAAGTATTTAGTCATAAGAGAACGTGTTAAAGAAAAGAAAGTTGTTATAGAGCACATTAACACTGATTTGATGATTATGGATCCTTTAACTAAAGGCATGCCACCTAAGCAGTTTAAGGATCACGTGGCGCAAATGAGACTTGATTCCATAATGTGATTTTGTTGTACATTTGATGATTCAACGGAACTCTTATTTAGTTTGATATTTTCTCATATATTTTGTGCACACATGTATTTGATTGGTTTTGAAAAATGTCATTTAATTTAGACCTAGAATAAACATATGGTTTATTCATTAAGTTGAAGGTAAGTAATGAGAAATTTTGTATATGTAATACATGGAAGATAATACTCATTATAAGAGGACCTATTGCCATAATTCATATATTTGATTTTTTGTTATGTATGGTGTTAGGTTAAATGGACCAAGTAGGAGAATGTAAGATAATTTTACCTAACCCTCCACTATTAAGGTATGGTTCATTTAATGATTTCAACCTTAACACACGCACATCTTGTAGCTCGTATACCCGACCTTCCTTCTCTGTGATGGCAGAGACCAAATAGGCATGAGACACGGATATAACCATTGTTTGGGTCCCTATCTTCACTAAGCATCTGTATACACTATCCGTTGTGTTAAGGAGAGGATAGAAGATTCAAAACTTCTCAGAGACATTTGGACTTCGGTGGAGAGGAAATGGCTGAAGGTATCTAACTTGGTTAAGCTTCCGTTGCTACATATATATGTATGATCAATATTCATGTATCTTTACGTAAATATTTTTGTATAAGATGTATGATACTGCTAGGTTTATATTTCAAAGAGAAGAATATGAATTTATTTTCTACAGTTTTTTGACTTTCAATTTGTGGATTTTTTTAAAAATTTTTTGTAAAACATATCACTTCCATTATTTACAGTAAGAAAAGAGAACACTCTAGTGTTTGATGGAAGAATATAAAGAAGGAATAGTCATACCCCCAACGTCATCGCTGAGCAAACATAAACGCCTATGTTTATGTATCCACTCTAAGCTCCCCTGGCATATAGAACGATGTTGATTATTCTTAAGAATTATATGGATTAGATTTTCTGTTTTAATTAATTATTTTTATTTTATTTTTAATTTTATTCACATATGTATGTAAGATTTAAATAAATATATAAATCAAATTAACTAAAATAAGATTAGAATACTCTAAGTGGATCAGGGTGCTCCGACCCATAGAGAATGACTTGCCAAATTTTATCCTTAAAATATTGAAAGAGAAGCCTTTGAGGGGTGATTTTGGGATACCGTCCTCCTGTCAGAAAATAAAAAGGTGATCGGAATGAAAATTGAGGGCTGTATTCTTCTCAAGTTGAATTACTTGAACTAGAATTAAGTAAAACGTCTCTCCGACTTTGAAAGTTTAGGACAGGATTCTACACAAATTGAACTTCATGAAGTAGAATGCCAGGCAGCCTAGTTCTCACATGTCCCAACGGTTGATGAGAAATTGAGAACTGGGATTTTAAGAAGCATCTAATTAAGCTCCAGTTCACTATCAGGTCACCGTCTCAATCAAAAGATGAGTAGTCCTGAAATTTCTGCCAACTCTCTCATTTCTTCTGAGTCAAACTAGAAGGCAGTGACGTTGATAATGTCGACCTTCTGTTATACTACTGCTCGACACTTAGCTTTGCCTATGATGTCTCACTCCCAGACAAAACGGAGCCGCCCCCAAATTGGTGTTTTATAATTATAGGAGTCGTGATTCACTTTTTCTTCATAAAAGGACCGTCCTTAAAGATCTAGATTCGAGAAAAAGAACATTTATCTTTAGGACAGAAGTAGGGACAAGGACAAGACTAGCCGAGGAGACCAATCTGCTTAAGCAACCCCATGGATTCAGAGATCATATCCTTGCTATTCTTAAAATCCTATCTGATGATGCTATCATAACCCACCGAACTTTCCACATAAAATGACATCCTACCTTTTCTTTGTATCAAAGGAAAATGTAATTTGAAACTATTTAGACTTTTAAGTATATAGCATCCAGTATAAGTCATAAATGCTAAATTTGGCACCTTTCATTCGGGGGATTCATATTCTTGTGCTAGTCTCAAGTTAATTTGCTCTTAAAACCCCATTCTTGATTAGTTCTGCGTATTTAATTATATTTTTTACTCAGATTTGAATCCTAATAAAGTAAGAGAGAAGAAATGTTAATTATAAAATTTAATATCTTAGGCTAATCAACTTAACAAAATTACTACAAGTAGAATATCCAAGAAATGATGTTAATTACATGGTGTATATCTGGCACCTTAATCTTAGGAATGTGCTCCGTACTCAAAAACTCTAGTCTGCAACTTATGAGACAATGACGGTGTACATTGTAGTGTCTGTATTCTAGAATCTAGAAGCTCCAAAATCAAAGCAAGCTTTTGTCACTTCTGAAAAGGTTTCTAGATTTTCAAATTTGAGTTGCCTTTACCGCTTTCAAACAAAGGTGGCTGAGTGTGATGACGGATCATGATGAATGTTACCTAAAACCAGGAGTGACATATAAAATGTTTTATTACGAAGAGGTCTCAATTTTTTGAAAAATTATAATAAAGGGACGAAATTATGTCTCAATTTCTAAACAATAATATTTAATTTGAATAAGCAATCTCTTTGATTTTGTTAATTTTAATTCATAAATTGAAATAAAAACCTTAGGACTGTATAATCAAATTGAACTTGATTGAGAACTTGGGAATTTCTAATTAAAAGACAACGAAGATTCTAATTTTGGATGCCCTGAACCTACAAACTAGTAGTCAAGGGTTGCCAATGGTCAAACCATTATGTCTAGATAAGATCCAATATCTCATATTGATCCTTATTTATTAAATATCTTATATTTAATCATAAAATTTCTCAAAATTTACAATTAAGTTCAAGTTGATTAAAATATCTTTATTATCTTCAAACCGTTCTTCAAGTGTGACCTATTAGGTTTCTAAATATGTTGGCAATAGATACAAATTATAACTTTAAATCATATTTAGGATTAGATAAATTAAGCTTCTTTAATTTTCATAGACATACAAGTAATGCTCTAAATGAATTTCTTATATGGCGTCAGTTTAGTAAACTTGTGCTCTAAAATGCACCTATATGTTTATTTAAGTATCTTCATACTTTAGTTTATAGGATAGACTACTTCCTTCGTAAGGAAAAATATAACATGTTCTAATCTTTTTAAGTGCTAATAATGTAAAAGCTTAATAAAATAATGACTAGGAACAATTTAGAGATAATACATAAATACAATATGAATTTCATAATTATATCTCATCATAATTTTATTTACAATGTATATTTATCCTATGGACTTTATCTTATACATATAAATACGTACAAGATAAAGAATGTCTTTAAATTATTTTTGTCACTAAACTATAACCAACCGATTGGCTGTAGGACATAAACCAACAATCTTCGACTTACACTAAGCCAATTGTTTAATTATCTTATATAATATCACCATATGGCTATCATGCTATTGTTGGGACAATGACTTAATGAGAGAATTCGACAAGATTTTATATAATGAGCACTTACTTAAATCTTATAATTTTCATCTTAATGATTATTATAATTAAGAACAACTGCCTAAATATATCTTTAGATCATTGACGAGACCTTAGTTCCTTTTACATGTCCAATGGCTCTAATGTTTCACAGTAAATTATTGCCTTGAACAGTAAAAGGAGCTATATGAAGTTCATCAAAGAACTTATTGATTCAATTAATTATTTTCACTAAATGAAAAATATATTATGGCTTAATTAACAACCATTGCTACATTAAAACCTTTCCAATCTCTAAATAATATTGTTATAAGTAAAATATACCCTAATCATGATTTACTTCTAAAGTTAATATTCTTATCATGATAGAATCAAATGTCAACTCATATATAAAATCATGGATATCTTTAATACTTCAGAAGTATCAGACATCTCAAATACTAAACATCTTTAGTACATTATCTATGTAATTGGACTTAGAATAGGTAAACAACTTCTAATATATGTTTATATATCTAATTCCCATAATTAAGCTATTACCTTTTCATATCCAACAAGAGTTTTTTTTGAAAAATTATATCTTCAATGAATAGGTAAACAACTTCTAATCCATTTCTATATATCTAATTTCTAAAATTAGATTATTACCTTTTCATATTCAACAAGAGTTGTTCTTGGATAATTATATTTTTAATAATTAAAAATTAGAATTGTTGTTCTCTATGAGCAATGTCTCTACATAGTCTTATTGAAAAGGATAACTATACTACCACTAACCTTTCTATAGTCATGATAAATTCATAATCATATCCAAAACAAACTATTTGAATTTATTATGAAAGTGAATTTTTAATGTCTTATATCCTTTTAACTATACATCAAATGTATCATCAAAAACACTAGCTCCAATTGGATATATTTTCATGAGATTTGAACTTTTCAGAGTTCATCTTATCTCTACTACTTATCTTGAGAACCATTCTCTTATAAGTGATTAATGAAACAAACAAGTTGTTCAATGAGTATGTAAGATTATATCTAACCTTTTGGATATCTCATAAAACTTTTATTATTTAATTTAATTCTAAATTTAGTGGAAAATACATACTTCAACTAAGCATCACATCCTTAAATCATTAACTTTGGCTCTTTCACATACTTAGCATTTCATATGTAATATGATTTTTTTAATTGATTCAATTAGAATTGTTGAAGGTAGCATATCTATATGAAAATAATTTACATCGTACAATATCTCATAATGTATTTCCTCATTGTATAAATCCATACTCTTATGAAATTTTATTATGAAGGTATTCGCCAGAAAATCTCATTCCCTATAGATAACTGAAAATATAAAACTCAGCACAATGATTTCATCAAAGTCCTTCAACATTCTCAATGCTTAATTTCTACTTAGATTTAAATAATTTGAACTTTTCAAAATTTTAAATCAACATTTTATTTAATATATATGAGTATATCACATAAAGTCATTAGTGATATAACGAAACATAAGTATCATCCTTTTATAAATTGTTATTCCATCCACTACATCACATATATAAATTTAACAATTCAATACCATCATTATCTATTCATCAAATTGATATGATTGTTCTTCAACTTAACAAGTTTCATAATCAAAGGATACATATATCTTTGTAAGTTTCATAATCAAAAGATACCTATATCTTTGTATGTAACTTTATAATTCTTATTATGTTGATTTAATTAACATGGCACGAAAGGATTATCTCAGCTATCTAACTTTGTATTCTCATCATTTATGTTAAGCATAAGTCTCCTTTGATTCAACATATACAAACCATTTTCTTAAACTTAGATCAACTACTTTTACTTAACAATATATTTCTTATCGTGCATTGAACATTATAATAATGTTAAATCTAAATTCAGTAGCAAGTACTCAATAAGTATGAATTAAAAATACATATGATCTCTATCATATTTCGTATTGGTAAGAAAAGTCGTGCAATCACTTCTTCTAATGATAACTATTATCAGTATATAGCAAATGTCTTTAATGTTAGTCCACAATTATGCTTTTGGTGGGTTATATTGAGCGCAACAATTTCATTAGGGTACTTTACCTTTCAGCTCTACTTCTTCTAACCTCTTACATCTTGTTATCATGGTGTTGATATACATCTCATATGTTGTCACCAAAGTTTATGAGATATAGTTAACTCAAAATGTTAATACATTTTATCATCTATATGATTTTGACATATCTTTAAAATTTTAACACCAAATCCTTAACAAAGATTGATAGCAAAATTGCATAATTGGCTTACAATTTTCTTTTTTAATTTTGAGAACTCTTCTCAAGCGTAATCCTTTGTCCAATAAATTTGATTCATTAACTTTTAGTATCAACTATACTAAACAAGATAAATTCCATTCAGAATAAAATTCAAAAGTAATAAAAGATAGTAATTAATTATATGTTACTCCCACTATTTTATTCAAAATAATAGCCCTCACTACTATTAAAAAAGATTACTCTAATCTTCCTAGAAAGCTAGGATCTCATTCAAATTTAGTTGATCTTGATACAAAAAACCAATTAAACTTAATTTAGGTATATAACAACGTTATCAATCACATCTTATGTGATTACTATTAGATGACAACTCTTTGCCAAAACATATGGTACATGTTATTCTTAACCCTACCTTTAAATTCATATGAACATGAGTTTGCTCATCCAAATCACACAAATTTAGTTAAGTAAGACCCACTGTTATAAGATTAAACATATTTGGGTTAAAGTAACCTTGAGTTTGTTCGACGAGCTTAATAATAAACAAACCTTTGGTTTATTCTTATAATAATAGAAGGCAACAATCATGTTATCAGTATGTCTTAATTCTTATAATAATAGAAGGCAACAATCATGTTATCAGTATGTCTTAATATTTTAACAAGGGATTTAATTTTGCTCATCTCATCAAATAGAAAATTGCACGTAAAATATTATACATATAAAATATACAATTCAACATGCATATTATGTCAAATATATGTTCAAACATGTAACTTATGCACTCATAATCAAATTATATGCATAAAATATGAAACTTCATTTGATTTTAGATATTAATCTTTGTAATCTAAAATAATATTTCAAACTTCTTGAAAAAATTAAATTATATTAAACTCATTAATTCCTAAATGAATTAAATTGCTATTCCAAATAGAAATGTAATTTGATTTGAAAACATTTTTCAAATCTAATTAGAAACTACTTTCAATTATATTGACTCCTTTAACAAAATTTAATTAAAACAATTTTTGATAAATTATGCTTTTTATTTATTATAATTTAGGAAAACTCCTTTTTTAATATTATATAAGTAACATATTCTAATGTAATTAGAAAACATAGTTTTCTAATTAAGGAAAAGTAATTTCTAATTAAATTAGAAAACCATTTCTAATTAAATTAGAAAACTTAAATAGTTTTCTAATTTAATTAGAAATTACTTTTCCTTAATTAATCTAATTAGAAATTACTTTTCCTTAATTAGAAAACTATCTTCTAATATTAAAAGGAAATTACTTTCAAAATTAAATAAAAACACTTTTAATTAAGAAATAAAGTGTATTGTTTATTTAGAGATTGATTTCTTAGTTAATTTGAAACCTAGGATAACCTTATCCTTGTATCCAAACATCTATATCTTCCTTAAGAAAAAAACTCTAGCTTCATAAACACATAAATCTTAGGTGCCACTCATTAGGCAGCCACCGTCGTTAGCCATGATTCTCTGACGCCTTTAGCTATTGCATGCATATCCTCCCAATGCCATCATCATCTAACCGCCTAAGAAGCATCCAATGTCATGCCTCCATGGAACCTGTAGTTCGATGTTCTAAATGCTTTTGTTATATTTTGTGAAGAAGAAGACAACTCTCTTTTTTATTTATTATGAAAGAACGTAAGAGCTACATATATACAGAAGCATTGCTATACGAAGATTACATGCAGCTGGATAAAGAAAAAAATCTCTCTCTCATCTAATGAACTATTATTCCGTAATGATTATGTGCAGAGGGTGAAATGTACGTCTGGCTGTCATATGCGGGTGATGTGAGGAGAGGATGGTGAGATAAGCCTGGCAACAACCCCCCTTAAGTTGGCGTCGGTGACAGCATACCCAACTTGAAGACATTAGAAGACAGGTTCGTGGAAGACAGTGGTTTGGTGAAGCAATCAGCTAACTGTGAGGATGAAGGAATGTGGAGAGTGGAGATAAAACCCTCTATGATGACGTTATGAACAAGATGGCAGTCAATTTCGATGTGCTTCATCTGTTCATGAAAAACCGGGTTCTTGGATATATGGATTGCTGCGGCGTTGTCGCAATGGAGAGGGATGGGTAATGACAGAGGAATTTGCATGTCGTGAAGGACGTAAGAGAGCCATCTAACTTCACAGAAGGGGCTGGCCATGCCGCAATATTCAGCTTCTGAGGAGGAACAGCTTACTGTTTTCTGTTTCTTGGTTTTCCAAGATACCAAAGTATCTCCGAGCATGACGTAGTAATTGGTGAGTGATTTGCAAGTGAAGTTTCAACCTGCCCAGTCTGAGTCAGAGAAAGCATGTAGTTGCACCGATGATTGTATTGGATAGAGGAGTTTAAAAGTGGTGGAGTATTTAAGGTAATTTAGTAGGTGGAGTAGAGCTGTCCAGCGTGGATGTCGAGGTGTGGAGGTGAATTGTGTGAGCTGGTGAATTGCAAAAGCCACGTCTGGCCTGATTAGGTTTAAGTACAGGAGTTAATCCACCAGGCAACGGTATCGAATGCATTGTTTGGCATAGGGAGCTAATTTGTCTTTGTAGAGATCGGTGTTTGTGGTGTAGCAAAGACAACCAAATATTTGTAGGTTGTCATAGGATGGTGGTTTTTGGTAAAGATGTTCGTATGGGGTTTGCCAAGAAAGTATTTTAGTGGGAAGTCGATTTATTATAAACGTGGACATGAGGAGAGCCTTCCCCCAAATTTTTTTAGGTAAGTTGGCTTGAAAAAGAAGGGCTCTAGTAGTTTGGAGAAGGTGCTTGTGTTTGCGTTCAACAATGGCATTTTGTTGAGGGGTATGGGGACAGGATTTTTGGTGTTCTATGCCTTTGGTTTGGAAAAGTTCCTTAAATTTGTGGTTGACGAACTCGGTTCCATAGTCAATGCGTACACAAGTGATGGAAGTTTTGTGTTGATTTTCAATCATGGCTATGTATGTCTTTAGAGTTTCAAATACTTGATCCTTACTGTTTAATAAGTCCAGGTGGCCTTTGTAAAATCATCGACTATTGTTAAGAAATAGCTTGAGCTATCGAGATTTTTAACCCGATATGGTCCTCATAAATCAAGATGTAAGAGTTCAAAAGGATGTTGGGTTGATAACTGGTGATTTGAAAAAGGTTATTGAGTTTGTTTTGCTAAAGGGAAAATGTCACATGAAATATATTTTTGTATCGAAACATTCAAATTTGACAAATGAGTGTCCAAGGCGTAAATGCCAAACATCAAAACTGTGTATGTGATTTGCAATTGGGTTCTTAATATAAAAATCCAGAGAAGGACCTTTTAGGCTGGATGGCAGTAACTGGTTTTCTTCGCCTATTCTGTAAATTCCCCCTTCCGCCTCACTGACGGCTACGATGAAGTTAGTCCGCAGGTCCTGCAAATAGACTTTATCAGTTACAAAAATAATGCCAATGTTATTTTGGGTTGCTAGTTTGTGAATAGACATTAAGTTATAGTGGAATGTTGGTATATGAAGGTCTAAAATAAAGAAGAGAAAGAATTTGGTGATAAAGGCATAGCCTTCTTCTTTGTTAAGGTCACGTATAAATACAAATTACAAATCTTATCTCTTCCTAAAATAAAGGCTAACTACTGCCTATTTACATGTAAGGCAAATCATCTAAATATGGCAAAGATAATTACAAACTAATTAAGTATATTTTCTTTAATACTCCCCCTCAAGTTGGAGAGTAGGGATCGAAAACTCCCAACTTGCTGCGCAGTCCTTCGAACTGATCTTTC
>JANIJH010000004.1:55035959-55048834 GCA_024520975.1 Erythroxylum areolatum | reverse complement strand
TTGTATATAAATAGGCCTCTTTGTATTCAATATTAGATGCAATAATATATACAATTTCTCTCAACTCTCTCAATTCTCTCAACAATGTCCTGGCATGTATCCTAAAAAATGCATTGTTTGGCAAAAGGAGCTAATTTGTCTTTGTAAGGAGTGGTGTTTGTGGCATAGCAAAGACAACCAAATATCTGAAGGTTATCATAGGATGGTCGTTTTTGGTAAAGATATTTGTATGGGGTTTACCAAGAAAGTATTTTGGTAGGAAGTCGGTTTATTATGAATGTAGACATGAGGAGAGCCTCCCCCCAGAATTTTTTAGGTAAGTTGGCTTGAAAAAGTAGGGCTCTAGTAGTTTGGAGAAGGTGTTTGTGTTTGCATTCAACAATGCCATTCTGTTGAGGGGTATGGGGATAGGATTTTTGGTGTTCTATGCCTTTGGTTTGAAAAAGTTCCTTGCATCTGTGGTTGGTAAACTCGGTTCCATTGTCAGTGCATACACAGGTGATAGAAGTTTTGTGTTGGTTTTTAATCATGGCTATGTATATCTTTAGAGTTTCATAAACTTGATCCTTACTGTTTAATAAATAAGTCCAGGTGGCCCTTGTGAAATCATCGAATATTGTTAAGAAATAGCTTGAGCCATCGAGATTTTTAACCCCATATGGTCCCCATAAATCAGGATGTAAGAGTTCAAAAGGATGTTGGGATGATAAATGGTGATTTGGAAAAGGTTGTCGATTCTGTTTTGCTAAAGGGAAAATGTCACATGAAACATATTTTGGTATCGAAACACTTAAATTTTGCAAATGAGTAACCTTTTCTTTTGATATGTGTCCAAGGCATAAATTCCAAACATCAAAACTGTGTACTTGATTTGCAACTGGGTTCTTAATATAAAAATCCAGAGAAGGACCCTTTAGACTGGATGGCAGTAACTGGTTTTCTTCACCTATTCTGTAAATTCCCCCCTCCGCCTCACTAATGGCTACGATGTCGTTAGTCCACAGGTCCTGCAAATACACTTTATTAGTTACAAAAATAATGCCAATGTTATTTTGGGTTGCTAGTTTGTGAACAGACATAAAATTATGGTGGAATGTTGGTATGTGAAGGACGTTGTTTAGGTGAAGGGTTTCGTGAAAATCAATAGTTCCAACATGTTTAATTTTTCTGTGTGAACCGTTTGGGAGGGTGACTAGTTTGAGGTGGGAGACTTTGGTTTTGTTTGTAAAAAGGGTGAGATCATGGCTCATGTGTGTTGAGGCCCCTGAATCCACTATCCATGTACCATTGTCAAATTTGTTACTGTTAAAACTATGAAGGTTTGGGCTCGTTCCTGCGTAGCTATTGTAAGCTACGTGATTAGCATCAGTTAATGATTTACCCTTAGCCATGCGCATCATGTCTTAAACTTGTAGGGTGAGTGGTGCAATATCCGCTTCGGTCTTCAACTTAGTTTCTGGTTTTGTTCCTCCAATAAGCTATCGGCGTTCATTGCAGTGTTTGTCGCTCTTTCCTTCTTCTTTTGTAGTTCTTTGTACCACTCCGGTATTCCATGTAGTTGAAAACAGGTGTCCTTTGGGTGTCCCTTTTTCCTACAATGCTCACAAAATTTCTCATCCTTTGTAGTTCCAAAACATTTGTTAACAAACTCCTTATTTCCCTGTCTTTTATAGTTACTTGGACTAGCCATGAGTGCCACTCCCATTGGAATCACATTCTCAGCGTTTGCGTGTTTTTGTTTTTCTATTGTTAATATCATGGAGTAGGCTTTGTTTACTTGTGCCAACGGTTCAAGTAGCATGATCTGACTTACTACGGTAGTGTATTCTTCTCTGAAACCCGGCTAGAACTGCATTAATCTGTTTGTGTTGAAAAACTCCAAGTTTTTTCCAGTGTTCTCACAGCCACATGTGCTCATTAGCATCAAAGAGTCTAAGTCATTCCACAGCCCCTTTAGTTTCATAAAATATACTGTTACGGTGTTGTTACCTTGTCTTAAGTTGCTGACTTCCTGCGTGATTTCATATAGGCGAGGCCCACTGCATTCTCCATAACATCCTTTTAATTCATCCCAGAGATCCTTGGCCGTACTTACTACTAAGAAAGAGTTGGAGATTTCCTTTGACAGCGAGTTGATGATCCAAGCTATGACCATGTTGTCTGCTTTCTTCTATTTCTTCGTAAGTTTTTTGTTGTCAATAGGAGGTTGTATCTCTCCGTTCACAAAACCAACTTTTCCCTTGACTTTCAAGGAAATAATCCTGCATCGACTCCACGATAAATAGTTTGCTCCTTCGAGAGGTGTATTTACTAGTGGATTTCTAGGGTTATCTACTACAGTAATGCTGTAGGCTTCTTCTTCTACGACGCTTTCCATACTGTCTTCCATCTCTATTGTTTGGAGTTACAGGGTAGTATATTTTATGAGGTAAGGCGGAAATACTGCTCTGATATCATGTTATATTTTATGAAGAAGATAACTCTCTTATTACGAAAGAACGTAAGAGCTATATATGTACAGATGACGTTACTTGTAGCTGGAAAAAAAAAGAAAAGAAAATCTCTCTTTCTTATCTAACGAACTATATTCCATAATGATTATGCACAGTTAGTGAAATGTACACCTGGCTGACTTGTGTGGGTAACGTGAGAAGAGGATGATGAGACGGCCTGGTGACAAAGAATATCAAACTTTTTTATTTCATGAACCCAAAAAAATGTTACGCTAGAAATTTATTAGATGGAGTTGCCCATCTTATTCCGGCCTTATGTTCCTTGAGCTAATCTCCCTAATTTAAATGACAAGAATTTGGGATGGGATAGGCTTAACGAATGGAGAATACATGACCTGATCGTGATCTTCTGGTTCGGTAAATAAAAGAACATTCCTTATATGTATCGATTTCGGCACTTCCAAAGAAAATCTTTATAAACTCCTATCTCCACGTGTTAGGCCATAGCACTTCCATATGGCCTCCAACTTAATTGGCATGTGTGGTCCTAAACAAACGACCCCTTGTAACCACTCATACCCACTAGCTTAGACAGGCATCTTTTTCATTTTTCTCCAGTTCATAGAATTTCTTCCCAACTTCAAGTGATAATAGATGGCTAATTTCCTACCCTCCTACTTGCATGTTTCAAATGGTGTTAGGTTAGAAGCTTCGTGTATATGCAAAGGTGCCAGAGTTTATTTTAGCTCTAGCTATGGAAGAAAATTTAGTGGCAATAAAAGAAATGAGGGTAAGAGAAGGCAAGTGGCTTGTATTGTGCAATGTTGCAGTACCTCCTCAACCCCATCATCGTCGCAGTCCTTTTCAATATCAGCAGCAGCTAAGCATGTTCTGGCTGAAGAAAGAAGTCTGGAGGCACAAGAGGCGAGGGGATTAGATTTGGAGAATTTGATGAGTGAGTTTGGATGGAGAGTCAGAAGATTGGCTCATAATGATCAGCATGAGATTAGGGAGGCTGTTGAAATTCAAGCCGAAGCATTCCACACGCCAATGTTTCTCTTTGATGACCTGTTCTTCCAATTCTTTAAGGTATCCGTTCTCTCTAGGTTGAACTTTTCCCGAGTTATACAATTCCACGTTTTGATTATATGAAAAAGATTGTTGAAATGATCTCCATCATTCATCTTTCAAAATATGTCTGCTCTTAATCGCATTAACAAGACAACAGAAGAAATGTATATATTATATACATTCTGCTATCATTATAAGGAGCAAGGTTTGATTCTAAACCTCCTCTCTTCTGTTGCTTCTCGAAACAGGCTGAGGTGCTTTCTGGGCTTGTTTACAAACTAAGGAACTCGCCTTTAAACAGGTACTTGTTGTCCAAAAGAAACGAAGAACTGTCAGAAGCATAAACAACACTTTAAGGTTAACTGCAATACAAGGACTTGGCATTTCCAAGAGCGAAAATGGAACTTAAATCTTGTTTATTCTTTTGATATATGAAAATATTTATTACGTTAACAGATATGCATGTTTGGTGGCTGAGCCAGAGTCTGACTCGTATAAGACTCAAAGAAGACTTGTGGGCGTTGTGGATGTCACAGCATTGAGAGATGAAGATGTCCTGAAACACCTCAGAGGAGAAGAAGAGTACCTCTATGTTTCAGGAATTGCAGTGTCGAAGAATTTCAGGTTTTTTACATCTTTAGCAGAAGCGTGCCTCTACCCTAGCTGCGTTCTTAATTGTAGGTTTAAAAACCTTATCCAGCTTTCTACTAATTGTTCCGTAACTAACAGGAGGCGAAAAATAGCGAGCATACTGCTGGAAGCTTGTGAAATGCTCTCCATTTTGTGGCATTTTGAGTATCTTGTTCTAAGGGCATATGAAGATGATTTTGGTGCCCGAAAATTGTATGCAAATGCAGGTTATAAAGTAGTTTCAAGTGATCCCCAGTGGATGGCTTGGACAGGACGAAGACGCCGTGTTCTCATGATCAAAAAGTCCCGTTTAAGCATGTAATCATAGGCTCGATTCGGGAATGAAAAATAGTCAACAAAAAATCTAGTTTTTCTTGTAATGTTTAACCCCATGGAGTGTTCTCGAATATTCAGACAAATTAGCCTAGCAGGTAGTCCTGATATGGTCTCGTTCTTGTCAGCACAAAACAAAGTCTACCTGTAATGTCAGGACAGAAGTGAAGCCAGGTAATAAAGGGTTGATACTAGTTTGCAATTTGTGCTCTGCAAGTATCATATTTGTTTGCTAAAATTGGCCGAGCTTTCACAGGTTGAATCAAATTGAGTCACAACCATTTGGCTGAGACTTTCACAAGGTTACACCACTTCCTAAGAAGAAAATGTGAAAGAAGTTTAGAAGAAACAATTGTAGAATGGATATGTGTGAACTTGAAGACAATGTGGCGACAAAATGAGTCACAAGTTGAGATACAAAAGGAGCAAAGTAATGCATTCTTCTCCTTTACATTTGAACCTAAATGAATGACCTCCAACGAAACAGCACAGGGTGAGCTAATAACTAGGGATAAAGGGTAACTGTCTTACTAATCTTCCTCTAAATTAGTGCAGTCTCCCAAATTTTCATACAAAAAATCTACTCCAGCTCGGCCATTTGAGCCAGCACAGAATCAAGTGTTCCCAAATCTTCAGTAGTCACTTCTTTCATCTATTCTCCATTTTTTCCCACGAGCTTGAACTTATCCTGCTTGGAAACGTAGTATCCCGGCCCTTCGCAATAATCAACTCATTGCCTGCGTTGCAGTTTCATTTTCCATCTCTCTTTCATGGGGGTTTCACTATCTTCATTAGTTTTGAATTTCGTTTTTCTTACTGTCACGTAGCTTTTTTTTCATTTATTCGTAATTATAGCAACACTTTTGAATATGATACTTCTTTACACGGACAATGAGTTGGTGTCTAATTTAAAGTGCATTTCTCTATATTATGAAGAGGTTAGGGTCGAAATCAACGAATATATTTTCAAAGAGGTTTTGTGTTTTTTTTCCCTTTGACAGGCAAATTTAAGCCTCTGAATGATTAAACATATAGTTCAAGTTTTCAAATGAAGTTCCAAAGTTTGCTGCCAAGTATTTAAATTAAAGTCGGGAACATATAGGACAATTAGTGGGTGAGTACATGAGTGTTGATGAATGTAGCTCGGAAGATAACATCATAATCTCATAAGAATTCCAGTTAATTTGCTTATATAAGAAAAAAAAATTCATCATTCTAAATTTGCATTAAAATGAAATTATCTGCTGTTTTCTAGTGGTGTAGGTCACAAATATTGTTAATTATGTCCCTTACAAGAGTAAAATAAGTATAAATTTAAATGAACATGTGACTGAAAGTTCACTAAACAAATTCAATATATGAATTTAATTTAGAACATTAATTTTACTTTTCAAAATTCTCATTGTTATGATTCTACAAGTGATCATTTGATTTAATATATTCAAAGGATGTCATATAGGGATTATTATATGTCAATTTATGACCTATCATATTCAAGAGTAACTCCCTTACTAGTCATTAGATATAGGATCAACTATGTTATAATATTTTAGTGATAAATATAGGATTCATCACCCTAAAATATTTAAGAAAGATGTTTCTTTCATTATTATTTATTAGTATTAATTTAAAAAATCTATAGCCAAAGTGAAGTGACATGAAAAAAATAGTTCTCAAATATCATTAAAAAAAACTTACTAATGATGGAGAGATAATATGATTGGAATAAAAAATACATTAATTCCATACTCTTTGCGTACTCAAAACATTTTATAATAAAAGAATTGAATTATACAAACAAACTATAAACAAAAATATTATTTTTCTATCTATACTTCTTTAAACTTGGGTCCTTTGAAAGAAACCAGTGTTATTATAGAATTGGTTAATCGTACTAATGTTTGCCTAAATGGATGGTAAAGGATGTTTTGGTGCAAATGAATGAATTAGTGTTTCCCATATATTTCCTATAATCTCATGCATATCTTACTAGGGAGATCATTCCTTAATATGACCCAAAATAAGATAGATATTCATGAGGACACCCTCATAATGGAATTTTATTGATAAGTAATTCATTTCAATATTTTATGCCATGAAACATCCTCAAGATGATCATTTTATTTTTTCTATTAATGTGATTGATCCCGTAGTATAAAAGTATAGAAAGTTTTTAAGTTAAATTGTAGGGACCAATTGGAAGCAGTTTTAGCCAAGAATCTGAAGTTGGAAGCCACAAATGATGTTTAGTTAGTAGAGGATTTAATCAAGATGGCAGCTAACTTACATTCTTTCGAACTCGCTCCTACAAGGTACAAATTTGCTTTCAAACAATTACCTAAATCTTACCAAAGGCTATTAACTTTTGATGTGTAGATCCAAGATGTAGAGTTGAAACCACTACCCACTCACTTAAAATACTCGTATTTAGGAGACAATTAAACTTTTTCGATAATTATTTTTATAGTGTTAATTTTTGATCAAGAAACCAAACTAGTTTGTGTGTTAAAGGAGCACAAGAAGGCCATTGGATGGACAATTCTAGATATTAGAGGGATGAGACCTTTTAAGCACACATCACATTTTGTTTGAGGAAGGTGCAAAGTCTACTAATCAAGCACAATGTAGGCTAAATCCTCTAATGATGGAACTTGTTAAAAAGGAAGTATTGAAGCTTTTTTATACTAAAGCCATTTATCTTATCTCTAACGGTCAGTAGGTAAGTCCAGTGTAGGTGATTCTAAAGAAATTTGGAATCATGATGGTGACAAATCAAGATGGTGAGTTGGTTCCCACCTATGTGCAAACCGGGTGGCAAGTTTATATTGATTATAGGAAGTTGAATCTTGCAACTTGCAAAGACCATTTCCTCCTTCCATTTATTGATAAAATGCTTAAAAGACTTGTTAGACATGAATATTACTGCTTTCTAGATGGTTTTTCAAGTTATTTTTAGATCCATATTGCACGAGGGTATCAAGAAAAGATGACCTTCACGTGCCCATTTGGTATGTTTGCTTGCTGGAGGTTGACATTCGACTTGTGCAATGTTCCCACCACTTTCCAAAAGTGTATGTTAAGTATAATATTCTCTGAGTATGTTGAGAAGATCACATAGGCATTTATTGATAATTTTATTGTATATTGTTATTTTTTTTATGATTGCTTAGAGAATCTTGCACTCATTTTAGAAAGATGTATTGAAAACAAACTTTATGTGTAATTATTTTGTTCTACTTAATACCACCTAAATGCATCACTCGTAAGTATATGAGGTTGTTGTAGTATATGGTGGATGCCCCAAGGTCATCTTATAAGGAAGTTCTTATTATAATAACTTGATTAAAAATAAGAAATTAAAAAAGAAATTTAAGAAGGTATAGAGGTTGTGAAATTATGAAATTAAACAAAAAGAATGAATTGTATGGAATTGATATAAACATTTCAAAGATATCTTAAGGTTTAAACTTCGATCCAATTTCATGCCTAAATTCTTAAACTTCCCATTAATATAATCTGCAGTGTTAGTCTCTATTCAATCAAATTAGCAACTATCAATTTAATAGTTCTCACATTCATAAATTAATAATTACTAATCATTCGAAGTTACAAATTAAGCAATCCTTAGAGCTTATATTTCTAATTCATTCTTAGGGTAATTGATTGTTTAGTTTCAATATCAAGTTTCATCTTTTGATTCTTCACTCAAAATCTTAAGACTAATAGGTGGACAATCTATTATCCTAGCATTCAAGATAAAACAATCAATCCATGAAATATATATGTTAATGGGAATTACCAAATCAAGACATTCAATTAAATCTAGATGTAAACCTTAGGAAAGAATAATTTAGCTCATCATCAAAGTGAAAATAATACTCATATCAATTAGATTAGAATTAATAAATTACATTATATCAAGAAGAAATTGAAACAAGAAAAATCTGCAATCCTAAAAGAATAGAGAACAAAAGAACCCTTGAATGATGACTAGGAGTGAAACTTTCATTCGCTTTCTCTAACTCTTAGTTAATGTTGATGACAAAACTCCATTGATTCTCCCTCTGTAACTCTCTTTCCGTATAACTATGTCATCCTATTTAGGCCATAATCTCTTCACATAAGTTGTAGCTCCACCTCCCATCTTTCCAATGGATCCTTTTTTGCTTAAAACAAATCCATGTAGCTAAAGTTATGGGCCAAAAACGAAAGGAAGGTCAAACTGAGTTGAGATTGATTGTGTATCTCATTCTCAACCTTTTTAGCCCTCAAAATAGCACTTTTGGGCCTCAATTTTTACATGGGAATTATGACCCAGAATGTTGATTTGAATTTTAGCTTTTGAATCACCTCATTTGGATCTCATAAACCTCAAATATGTCCATGTAAAGTGTCAGTGGTCAAGCTACTAACTCTACCGAAATAAGTTTATTTTGAGCAAACAGTTGCTAGTCCAAACGACTTCGAATCGCTACACTTTTGGCCTTCCTTAAAATCTTGAGATGTCCTTTAAATATTCTCTGACCTTTTTACAGTCATCTCCTCAAGTCCTTGAAGCTCAACCTAAACATAAACACCTAACAACAATCTTAAACAAACATATTAGAAAAGACTAAAAAGTGAACAAAAACTATCCAAAACCTAATACAAAATATATTATAACAGCAATTAGGAAAGATATCTTTTTATGGTTGATCAAGGTATATTTCTAAGGCATATTGTGTCTTATAGGTGTACAGAGGTTGAAAAGTCTACGATTGATCTCATTTTTTATTTGCCTTACTCCTCAAATGTGCAAGAAGTTCATTGTTTTCTTGGCCATCTAGGCTTTTATTGAGGTTCATCAAGGATTTCTCGAAGATAGCTTCTCTTTTATGCAAGATGTTACAATAGGATATCCCTTTTGAGTTCAACGATAAATGCAAGGAGGCTTTTGATAAACTTAAGAAGCTTTTATCATCCTTTCTAGTAATATAACCTCTAAACTAAAGCCTTCCCTTTGAGATCATATGTGATGCAAGTGATCATGCAATATGGGTACGTCTAGGATAAAAAGTGGAAAAAGTTGTACATGCTATCTACTACACTTTGAAAACTTTGAATTAAGCCCAATTGAATTATTCCAAATCTAAAAACGAGTTGTATACATTATGTTGCTTTAGAAAAAAAATCCATACTTGTTGGGTCTTAAAGTTATTGTTTATTCTGATCATGTAGTTTTGGAGCATATTGGATAAATATTGTCCTGATTATGGTATTCTTACATTATTTTTGGAGGTTAGGAAATACGGAGCTATTTTGGAGAAAAGTTAGCAAAAAAATGCAGCAGGAATTAAAAGCAATATGGCAATGCATAAACTAGCTGCAAGGAGACCAAAACAAAGCACAACCAAGATGAAACGCAGGTTACGCAATAGATGAGAAACGACGTAGCAGTAGATGATGTAACTAGCGCAAATGGGACCAACATGCAGCAGTTGGAAGATGTTTGGAAAAGAATAAAGTCATCG
Source organism: Erythroxylum areolatum (assembly GCA_024520975.1). Classification (NCBI taxonomy): domain Eukaryota; kingdom Viridiplantae; phylum Streptophyta; class Magnoliopsida; order Malpighiales; family Erythroxylaceae; genus Erythroxylum; species Erythroxylum areolatum. The sequence continues at coordinate 55,038,837 of JANIJH010000004.1, read as the reverse complement.
TTTGGCCAGCAAAACGCAGACGTAGTGAGAAGCAGCAACAAGGGTTTTAATGCGTGGAGTTTTAAATAAAAACAACACAGTAGCATTGTTTAAAAAAAGGAGAGTTTCGGTTTTTAATGAGAAGAAGATGTCTTGTGTGGCAATAGGGGCCTTTCACAAAGCACAAAAAAAGAGGGTTTTAGTTTTTTAAGGAAAGAGGGATTTGTCTTTTGAAAAAAGGCAATACGAGGGCTACCTTCTAAAGAAGAAAGCGACAAAAGGGCAACTAGTAGCAGTTACGTGGGTGATTTTTCGGCTAGACTTTTTGGCTCATCAATAGTAGGTGTTACTCTAAACTTCTTTGTACATATGCAAGGGATGTGGAGTTTTACACCTGGAGTTCTCCAATGTTTTTCTCTTCTCTAAACTTCTTCCGAAAGATAATTTAGTTTTGAATAATTTTTATGTGTTCTTTTTTTCTATGGCTTGTAACTAATTGTTTTATTCTAGTTAGAGGATTATATTGAAACCTTGATTCTAAATCGATTATGAGATCGAATAGTTTTATTGAATTCAATTATGCATGGATATTTAATTAATTCCTAAATTTCATTGATTTTATAATGGCTTTTAGTTTTATCGAATGGATGCATATATTTAATAATCCTAAAATAATCTACTACTAATTAAAACGGAAAATTTGTAATTTTTGGTTGACTTTAATAAGTGGCAATTGACATAATTTTATGATTCTTTCTAGTTTTAAGGCTATCAAAACATCAAATCCTACGAGCTACCTCTGAGGTTGTTTTTCAATTAGGAAGTAATTATTTGATTTGTTTGTGATTACTGTACAGGAAAAATTAGTTATTATAGATCTTGTCTTAATAAGTAGAACCAATTTATTCAGGAATTTGTTAAATTGTGTTTGCATCAATGATCAACTTAATGAATCACGGTGGAAACAAATTCCTCTAACTAGAAGTCTATTTTATTAAATTTCAAATCAATTTATTTTTGTTATTTTTAATATTAAGTTTTAACATAATTTCCAAACCCCCTTTTTTCTTAATTGTTTAAAAGAGATAAACCACTACTCCCTGAGGAGACGACCTTACTCCACTATAATAAGTTAATATTCTAAGTAAGTTAATTATTTTTGGTTGATTTGACACTCACCAAATTTTGACGCCGTTGCTGAGGATTAGTGTCAAGGATTTATTTCTTTTAAATTGTATTTTATTTTTGTTCTAGTTGATGACCCGCTCTTCCCATATAGGTGACTGATTTTCGATCTAGAAGTCAAAAAGACAATTAAGGCTAATAGAAAAACGAAGAAAAAAAAGAACATTTACGTGCTTCAGTTTCTTATTCTAAAGAATTAGATTGTGATTTTGAAGAACAAAAGACTGAAGAGACAATTGTTGAAGAGCCATTCACTGAAGAAAGGCCAATGGGTGAACGACCACAACAACGAACATTAAGGGAGTTAGCAACTCCTGGTGTTAACCATCAACCTTGTGTATGGAATTTCCTAATATTAACAAACCTTTTGAGCTTAAATCTAGTTTGATACACTTATTGCCAACTTTCCATGGACTTGTAGGTGAGGATCCTAATAAGCATTTAAAGGAATTTTGTGTTGTTTGCTCATTAATGAATCCATACGGAGTTAAATCAAGCTTAGAGCTTTTCCATCGATCAATGACTAGCTCTATTATTTACTGTCTAGATCCATAACCATATGGAATGAACATGAGAAGAAATTCATAGAGAAATTATTCCCTGCTTCTCGTGCTGTAAACTTTAGAAAAGATAATTATGGAATCTGATAATTCAATAGAGAGACATTGTACGAGTATTGGGAGAGATTCAAACAACTTTGTGTGAGTTATCCTCAATATTAGATTCTAGACCAGCTGCTTATCCAGTACTTCTATGAAGGTTTGCTACCAATGGATCGAAATATGATTGATGATACAAGTGAAGGATCATTGGTGAATAAAACTATAGATGAAGCAAGGAGTTTGATCTCTAGCGTGGCTACTAATGCATAACAATTTGAGACTCGATAGGATAACACCCCACGAAGAGTTAATGAGGTTAGTGTTTCTTCCACTGATTAAAGATTAGATGGTCTGACTTCTTTGGTGGAAAAATTGGTTGTAGGACAAATTCAACAGGTCAAAACATATGATATTTGCTCTATAATAAGTCATGCGACAGATTTGTGTCCAACTCTTCAAGAAGACCCCAATGGGCAAGTAAATGTCTTAGGAGGATTTCTAGGACTACCACAAAGTATATATGATCCCTACTCGAATCACTACAATCTAGGCTGGCGAGATCACCCTAATTTCAGTTATAGCAATAAGCTACCAAGATTTCAGTCACATCCACCTCAAATGAGACCACCAATTCCACCACCTCAAGCATCATCATCTTCTAAGCCAGGTATTGTTGGATCCCGTTTTCGGAATCCAACTCAGAACAAAAGATCATCAAACATCTATTCCTTGAAATCTCTTCTTGCTCTAATACCACAAATGTTGGACCCCGTTTCCAGAGCCCAACTCTAAACAGAAAACCATAACTATCATCGTTCCATTTCCTTGTAATCTAAACAAAATGCCATCATACTTGAGCGTGGTTCCTTGTAATCTTTTCTTTCTTTGATACCAAACATGTTGGGCCCCATTTTCGGAGTCCAACCCGTGAACCATAAACATTGGCGTAATACAAAGAAATCATGAAGCTCAAAGTCTCATACCATTTCTATGTTCCTTTTGCCATAACATATCTCACTTATAAATATGTATGATAATAATTCGTATTCATGATTTATCATCTCAAATCGATAACTTCCTCAAGTATACTTTAATTTCAATTCAACCTTATC